>MQRK01247897.1:101319-115341 GCA_001938485.1 Girardia tigrina
TACAAAATTTGAACTTTAAAAATAAAATCTGAAAATAATGAAAAATTTGTTCGAATAATTGTTTATTAAAAAACATTAACTAAAATTTATCAATTTAGAACGATGTCGAATTACGAAAGTTTTGCAATGTTGCATTTATCAATTATGATGATATGGGCTGGAGAATCTAATTTCAAAATTCTGTTTCTCTGCGAACTCTTTCATCTTTTTTGATTCAAAAACCTTGCCGCAATCCACATTCATCGCCTTGGGAGAACCAAATTTCAGTATCCATTTCGCAATATTCCTTTTATTATCGACTCTTCACCTTGTTTCGATATTGCTAATAACGTAATGTATTTACTGCACTGATCAATGATGCCTAGAATATATTTCTTTTTACCAGAAGTCTCCTTCGACGGTCCACAAATATCCACATAAATACATCCAAAAACCTCGGCAGCTTATAATTTTATCGTGTTCTCTTTTGTTTTTGCCGTATATGTTTTATACTTTTTGCATGATTCACAACTACATACAATCTCTTTGATCTTAGCTTTCAGCTTGTCAAAATCCTTAGAGTCTCTTAAATAATACTCAACTTTTCTTGCACTCGCATGTGTCAACATCCGATGGGTTTCCCAGATAATATCTTCGAGTAGCTTTGTGGTTTCATCTTCTGATACAACATCCAGTGCACGTGTCTTGATTTTTTTCTTTCTTAGCTTCCTCGTGTTGCACCAAACATTGAGTACACGTATCACAATTTTTTCTTCGAGATGCATTTGTTGACGAAAAGGTTTTAAATTAATTGGCTCTATATTCGTCTTAATATGATGTTTTGCTAAACTGGTACATCCGATATCCCATTTGGCAACCATGAATACTTCTGCCTGATTCTGAATGACCTCTAACAGTTTTGAATCTATTTTACATATGCAATCTAACGGTTTTTTTAATCTCTCTCCTGGCCTTATCACCCTGCCGAATTTCACCTCGATGTTACACACACTTCCACGTGCTTCCCTTGATACATTATTGTCTTGAGATTTGTTCCTTTGTATGAAATAACCGAAAATTTTCATGAATACTAACCTCCTATCAGTTTAGGAACCACACTCTTCACAACAATAAATGGTACTGCTTTTCTTGTCTTACATATATCTACTTCTATCTCTATTTTACCCAATACCTTCAATTTTCCATCGTTGGCACCTCTCAAATTGATATAGCATTTTTCTAACACCAAATTATTTAAATCTTGGTAATACTTCTTACTCATAATATTAACACCTACTCCTGTATCCAACAAACACTCCCACTGTTTCCCCTGAATTTCCACTGTAACGCTCGGACGTCCATGCATTTTACTATAACATATCTCTGATTTCTGATCCTTAATCAACGTGTTAACATAGAATACTTGCTCAAAATTCTTTTTCACAAATTCATATACCTTTTTCATCGTTCGCACATCCAGCTCGCATTCGAATCCGTGGTAATTATCTTCTAAGATCAGTGGCATTCGGCTCCCACCAACTCCCCAGAAAAATTTTTTTTAATTTAAAAACAGGTGAAGTGAAAGATCAGCCACGTAGTAATTTTTGTGGTAATTTTTCAGAGGAGTTACTCAATTGTTAATTTATTGATTTTGCACACTTGCACTTTTTGTACTTTTTCATGTAATTTTGATGGTTTTTACATGTTTTCGATTATTTTTAAGGTAACAGTAATAGTTTCTGAGGTGCTTTTGATCATTGTCAACATGATTTGATTGAATGTTAAGATAAATTTGAAGGTTTTTTTAAATAAGCAATATTGTCATTCAATGAGGTAAGACATTTTAAATTTAAATTAAAGATTGTCTTTGGGAAGGAGAGGCCGGAAACATTTGAAAATAGATAAAAATAAAAAAAATTAAATAAGGATATATTAAAATTTTAAACAAAACCCCTTTAAATGTTTTTAACTTCTTAATTTCAAAAAATTACAAAATATACTATCGTCATCGATTATCGTCATCGATTATCGTATCGCACTTCACAATAATAATAAATGTAAATATTTTAAATAAAAAATTTAATTTTGAACACTCTCTCAAATGAATATATGAAGAATATATCTTTCGCCATTCCTAAATCTTTGAATCCTAAGATTAAAGTACAAAAATATACTTTTGATGTTCTTTTTGCTTCAATTCGAATTTAAAAATCTTTTTTCGATTAAATAATTAATTATAACACTTTTCATATACTTATTAGTATTTTACTACTTTCAGGTTCAAAGTTTTTTTCGAGGATGGCTTTGTCGTAGAAGATGGAAGCAAATTGTTGAAGAATATATTCGATCTGAACACGCTGAATCAATGAGAAAGAGAAACAATATTGTTTTTGGTTTAGTGGAATGTGAAGAAGAATACGTACAACAGTTGTCTATCATGGTAAGCTGTTACCTTCGTCCGTTCAAAATGGCTGCTAGTTCGAAGAAACCAATAATAACACATGAAGATGTTAATTCTACATTCCTAAATGCGTATGTATTTGAGTATTATTTTCATAATTTATTTTTAAATAAAATTAGGGAGACTCTTTTATTTTTACATCAGATATTTTTGCAAGGTTTACGTAGCAAAATCGAAAATTGGCCGACCCTGCAATTAGGTAAAATAAGATATTATATTATTTTTTTATTTTATTTATCTAAACTCCTAAATCATTGTTTTTAGGGGATTTATTTGATATGCTTTTACCAATGTTGGGAATTTACCAAGAATACGTTCGGAATCATCATTACTCCCTGCAAGTTTTAGCAGAGTATAAACAAAAACCGGAATTCAATCAACTGTTAAAAAGATATGAAGAGAAACCCGCTTGTGAAGGAAGATCATTAGAATCATTTTTGACTTATCCTATGCATCAGGTAAATTTTAGGTTTTTATCGTTTATTTTATAAATAAAAAATAAATTTTTGTCGAAGTCTTCTTTGCCTTTCAAAGACACCAAACCATCTTATTTCATGAAAGTAAGAGGTTAAAAGAATATAAAGATAAATATTTTACATTTTGAGTTCCGTAAAAATAGAAATTTTAAGTAAAAAAAGACTAGACACTGAAAAAAGGCGGTAACCTTATTTTAACATCCTGACAAACTGAAAAGTCATTCAAAAGATTTTAAAGCTTCTCTATCCAAAATATTGAGTTGATAAGAAAGTTCTGACGTCTTTGATTAATCGAAAAACTTAAAACAAGTAAAATAAAAAATAGTATTTATTAAAAAGTGCACAAATATTGATGAGAAATCCCCATAACTAATTGAAGTAGGCAAATCTGTCAATCAGTTTATCCCATCAAGATAGGTCTTCGAGACAGAAGTCACCATTGCGAAATCGTTGAAACCAATGTTGGATACCTCGTTAGGATATGGTTTTCTTCTCCAAATACATCATCTAAGGGACAAATTCATTCTGTGGCTTTTAACCCTGACTTGAAGTCATAGACAATAAAAGAACGAATCAACGGTTTTGATAAAGAAATTTCTTTTTGTTCAGACATCATTGATGAGTGGAAGCTCTGCAATAAATGATTTTTCGAGAATCAAAGTACTTTGGGATTTTATTTCGTCGATCATTGCTCTCAGTTTAATTATGAATTTACTGTAAAGAATTTGGTGTTTTTTGATTAATTAATATTGTTAATTGTGAATATATTAATAATTATGAATTGTAGAAAAAAGTGTGAATTATTAAAAACAATAAGAAATATGTATTGAAAATTTTAAACTAGTAAATCAAAAAATTAAAATTTTTATATCCATTCTTTGTGCAGACAAAACTCTACCAACAAAATTTAAGATTTAAAAAAAATTTAATTAAAAAAACAATAAAAATCAATATAAACTACTCATAATTTATAAATAGATATCTTGCAATTAATATTGTTCAGGAACTCCGAATTTTCCGTTTTTTCCCTTTTTGTGATCTTAAAAAGATCTTTTTCGATCAAATTTTTACATAACTATTTCTTGTCATCGAAAATGAGTAAGTGTGCAAAGTTTGAAGAAAATTGATTGAGAAGAAGGCCTCCAAAAATATGTTTCTAAATTCCATATGAAATTCCATATGAAAAAATGAGAGTTGAAAAACTAATTGGAAATTATGTGTTTGGAAGGAAATATATTATGTGTAAAAAAGGGAATAATTTAGCGTTTATTTAAACGCTCTAATTGATATAGTTTCTTTATGAATGTAATGTTGATGTTATATGTAAACTGTAAAATTTGAAAAAAAAGTAATGAAAGTTGATTTGGATGTCGTTTTCTTTTTTTATACGTGATGAATTTTATGTGTCAAATCGGGATTTGCAATGAGATTCGGGATTCACGATTTGACGACTCAGTATCGGTACAATATTATGACAATGAACAAACTTTACCTTGCTGTATCTTGTCGATCCGATTTTTTTCCGGAGGGAATGAAGGGGGATTCACCACAGCGAGGGGCGGCAACTACGACCTGCGATGAATGATATTACAAAAAATATATAATGCGAAACATTATTTAACCCTTTACTGACTATTGATGCCATATGGAATCATAATATATATCAGACTTGTATAGCCATCTATGAATGAATAGGGATAACATTTTTTATTTAGATTGATAAGGAAGATCGATAAGAAGATATATTTGTTGTCAATTAAATTTTTACTCTAATTACTTTACAGCTTTCGCATATATTTTACTACATTTCAGTATATATATATAGCATATTAATTCTTTTTATGTTTTTAAGGCAAGATGACTGATAGAATTGAATTTTTTTATGTATAAGAAAAAAAACTAAAAATTATTTTTTGGTACCCTATATGTACTCAAAAAACATACTTTTGGTGTGTTTAAATTGATATTCTTAATTCAGCCAGGAAAGGGTTAAGCTCGAATTTGATTTTTTAAACTTTTGTTTAAAAATTTGAAAATAATTAGCACTTTTTAAAAAACAGAAGAACTTTCTTATCAAGCAAATACATTAAATTAAAAATTGTATAATGGAATCTTATTGAAAAAGTATCAATGTAATTTATTATCTGAGCGTAATAATTCAAAATTTATTCAATATTATCTTCTTCAGGGTTAAGAATTTAATCGAATATTATCCATTTTATCAAATTGTAAGTAAGATTTGGTTGGTAAAGGGTCCCTACAGTGAAAGGAACTTGTACATATATGTACATCAAGGAGTACAGTGAACAATTTTTCAAAGTTCTTCTATCTAAAATATAAATCTGATAAAATATCCTTTAGTTTATTTAAATATTTTATTGAAAACAAATTTGATAAATTAATGCATATACAAAATATATTATTTACTTCAGTTCTTCGACATTTGGTTTCAAATCTCGGGTTAGAATGTCATAATTTTCGGTCTTTTTGTTGCCATATTTTATATTTGTAGAAATTTTATAACTTTACTTACTTTTTATTTCCTGTTATATTTTACTGACAATTTACAGCAATAGAACCGAAACAAAACTCATTTATAATTATTGATTAATACGAAATATTTTTATTTCTGTTTTAGTCAATTATATTGAATTTACCTTATAATTTATTCTTATTTTTAGTAATTTTTATTTTATTTCTTTTAATTTTATAAATAAATTATATATAATTGATAATAAGGTTTCAAATGATATTTTTAATTTAAGTTAAATTTTTATTTGAATTATCATTTTCTCTTTATTAAATACAGTGTAAGCCGCTTAATAGGACCACGTTTGTCCCAAGCCCAACTGGTCCTATTAACCGACTGGTCCCATTAAGCGAAGTGGTGTTATTTTTTGACAAAGTACACTTTTCGAGTTACTACAACATTTTGCGCGTTTTTAAATGTCACCATCGGTTTAAAACTGCCTGCAAATTGATTGCGATGGTCTAAACAGTTTGAGAGCTCTGAAGTACACACTTTTCGTATAAACGGTACGTTAAACGCTTTAACTATGTACAGTATTGGGCGATACAGTTCTGTACTACTTTACTGTATTTTAAAATGAATGACAGTTGTCATGGTTGCATTCAGCCTTTGGGTATTCACACTTGTAATACTGTGTTGTACTGGATTTTACGGTTTAAATTTAAATACAGTAAATACAAATTCAGTCAAGACCTGCGTCTTTGTTACGTGTGTATGTGTATGTTGATTTGGGTGGGTGTATGACTTACGCTAAAAACACGTTTTTCATGACTTTCATGTTGTTTGAAGGGTCAAACAGTTTCATGAGTGGTCTCATTAACCGACTTTTACTGGTCCTATTAAGAGGCTGCTTTAATATTCGAAACATAGGAAATGATTCGGTCCCACAGAATTTGGTCCTATTAAGCGGCTGGTCCTATTAACCAGTGGTCCTATTAAACGGCTTTCACTGTATACATATGCAAATCCTCTCAATTTTACATTTAAGAAACATATAATTGACAATTAATATTAGCCCTTAAGGGTCTGAAAAAAACAAACAAATCTTTTGAAGATTTTTTTGGAATTTTCACAAGCTTAAAGCTTGTCGGTTGAAAAACACAATTCTTTTCAAGTAAGATTGCAGAGTTGGCGCATCATCGTGATCGCTGCTCTTCGCCGCAGTGATTCCTCTTCTCGACTCCCCCCCCGTAAAATTATTATTAATTACCGTGCACCTAATCAACCGTGGGAGTTGGCCAGCAAAGACCGGCAAGACAAATTCGATCCGATTGATATCACTCTCTTTCAAGAAAAATATGCGAAACTCGCAGTACTCTGCGTCCCAAAACCCCATTGCTGCGCCCGTATCGACCAAAAGAGCGAAACGTTCAAACGTCATCGCCATCGATACAGATCGCAGTCTTGATGCTCTCATAGAAAGCGCAAATCATCAAATTATCATTCAAGACCCTCTTCGTCGTTTCATTGTCCAACAGCAGCACAAATTGCGTTACACCGTCCACCGCATCATCTTCCTCGTACCGATTCACGGCATTTACCATAAATTTTTAACCGTCAATCGATAAAATTAAGTTCTCATTTAAATTGGTTACTTGATCCATTTTTAATATTCTTTCGTGAGGTTTAATAATTATCCTAATATTCGAATTATCTTCTGATTACCGGTCATATGTAAGACGCAATCGTCATCATTAAGGGAAACAATACTCATGTTTTTAATGATATAGTGTGGAGAAACGAAATTTCAATCGACACTCGCGATACAATCCAGGTAGAACAAAATCACAAAATTCAACACCAATATAACTTTTTTCACACACTTCGCATATTCATACAAAAATCAAAACTTTTTTATCCCTATCAAAAATTACATCTGTTATTATTTAACAAATAATTATTGCACCCATTAAATTCATTAATATCATTTCTTTTCCAAAAAACAATAAATATTTACATATAATAAATTTTTTACAAACATAATTTTTCTCTTTCCTTCCAATACAAAATTCCAATTACAAAAGTAATATTAATAGTTACAAACCGATTCAGAAAGATCACAAAATCACAATCGAAATATTTAAAAGTCTAACATGGTACCACATTGACAGAGAATCGGCAGAAAGAAAACAAAATCCCGGTATGGCTTGATTCTTGAACAATGTTACGCATTAAGTACCAGAGAAACTGTATCCATGATGACGCTATTATGTAGACAAGATAATGTTTTTTGTTGGGGCTTTTGTCTTTTCTCCCTCGCTGCTTGAAAAACATTTATCATTGAGTTATCGCTTTCGTCATCAAAATCTATAAGGATGATGCCACTTGAATCTCCGGAAATCGTTAACAATTTGCTCGTCTATGAAAGCTCCACTTAAATTTGACTATCTTGAGAATCTTCATTCTTGGATGATATCCGATTTTAGAAATGCATAATGGCAAAGGTGTATAAACTTAATTCCCATTACAGGGAAAGTTTCAGTTCCTAATTTCAGTAATAACTTGAAGGTTTTTAAAAAAAGCTCTAAATTTGAATATCATGCATTTCCTCGTTCAGAAGGTATGGAACAAACGTTTAACACAATTTTAAAATTCCCACTTGCATTATAAGATTATGTGACATCTGAGTTAAATATCGTTTTATTCATTTCCTCGATTTTATTTTATTCGAGCCTTTTTAATCTACCATTTCTGTATAATCTTCAACATTTGTTTTTTGGCTTTTTAATTTCATAATCTATTTGGAAGTCATAGACCATGATGCGGATAGATCAATAAATGTTTTACACAATCGTTGCATAATATAAATGTTCATGAACATCTTTTCAAGAAATGATCCACGAAAATTACTTTTAAATAGAATCTTTTCAACAAATAACTATTATTTTGCATGTAAGTTCACAAATTTTCAATGCAAAGGTTAAATGAATAAATCACATTTTCTAATGGATTAATCTAACGGTATTTGGATGTCATCACCTGTTTGTGTTTCACAGAAAGGTTTTGATTCACTCAATGAACGGCAGTTCTGTGAATCATTATTTATAAGACACTACAACCCATTAATAAACATTCCAAATAGACAAAGTAAAGCCGTTTCAAATCTTAATATGCATATACATATTATTTGTATTATACACATTATTATATATAAAACTTAACACGGCTTCTAGTTTGTATAATAACTCGCGAAATATCCAACAACTTTTGATCCTACCTTAAATATTCTACAAATGTTACAAGAATATTTTAATATATTTTGATAAAACTTGAATTCCATTTTTTTTATTAAATGCGTTACTTACAAAATAAAGTAAAATATAACTACTCAAATATATATAAATTATTTAACATTTTTATAACTTTTATATTAACATTAATAACTTTCAACGTACTTTATAAAATTTATTAATTGTCGCTTTTATTAAGAACATTTTTTCTTGATTCCACCATTTCCTCTATTTTGGAATTAAATGATTTACTCAAATAAAAATACATCTAAATCTATTTTTAAATCTGAGTTATCAAACATGTAAAATAATGGTACATGAATTTATGAACATTTGGTTCCAAAATATATTTTCTAAGCAAACAAATTATTGTGTCACTGATTTCAATTTGAGTTAAATATTTTTTTCTTAGAGTGTTCGTAAGTTTTTTCTTAACTTTAATTTAATCCATA
Organism: Girardia tigrina; assembly: GCA_001938485.1. Classification (NCBI taxonomy): domain Eukaryota; kingdom Metazoa; phylum Platyhelminthes; order Tricladida; family Dugesiidae; genus Girardia; species Girardia tigrina. The sequence goes on from MQRK01247897.1 coordinate 110,448, forward strand.
CTGTAAAAGTTTTTTTAAATACAGTTGACTCCAGATAACTCGATTTCGGATAACTCGATAATCCGGTTTACTCAATATGTTGTGGTTGTCCCAACTGAGAGTGTATATATTTATGGTTCAGTAACACCGGATAACTCGATAAACCGCTTTACTCGATACAAACTGTGAATCCCATACTGTATAAATATTCGCATAACTCGATATTCAAAATAAAAACGCAAAAGCAGGGTCAGTTGTGAAACATAATTTTCGATTTTTTTGGGAATTTATTAAATGTTGAAAATACACGCAATATTTAATTAATGTAATATGTAAAATTAAAAAAATTATCATTTGTTTAAGTGTTTAAAATTGTAAATTTGTATAAATCAAATTTTTTGAAATTTGAAAATCTTTCATTGTTAAAAAAAGACATTTTCTATAAAAATGTAATTTTTTTATTTCAGGTTTGTTGAAAATCTAAAGATTTTGATTTGATCTCTAACAAAGATTAATACAATAAATAATACAATATAATAATTAATTCACTTTTATTTTAAAATATCCATGCTTCTAAAACTGACAGAAATGGTATCAAAATCAAGTAGCTTTAAAAGATCGTACAGCAGCAAAACCATTGAAGGAAAGCATGAGATTGATCAATTCGTCATCTCCAATCCTACCTGCAAACAAAAGGATGTGTGCTCCAAATTTGGACTAAAGCAGTCTACATTTTCAAATTACCTGAGTAATAAAGAAAAATATCATCGAAAAGTATCAGAACATGGACTCGACATTTAAGCAGAAGAGAAGTCATCCTTCAAACAACGAAGATGTAGACGCCGCTCTGCTAATTTGTTTCAAGCAGAAACGTGACTCTGGTCTGTGTTTTGATGGCGAGATACTGCGGACTAAGGCTACTGATTTTCCAAAAATGTTGGACCTAAAAAAATGGACGAGAGTGGAATAACATTGTCCTGGATCAACCGTTGGAAAAGTCAGGTGAGCTAAGAGCTATAAACAATCAAATCGTCTCGGATTGGTAGGAGAACCGTCTGCCAGATCTTCTATGCAAGTACAGGGCTGAGGACATCTACAATGTAGGTGAAAGAGCCTTATTCTGGTAACTTCTACCAGATCAGACACTCGCTTTCAAAAAAGAAAATATTCACTGACGAAAAAATTCCAAGGAGCGAGTGACCATACTTGTAGATGCATCAATGACAGTGGAGAAACTCTCCCTTTTTGTCATTGGTAAATTTAGCAATCCTCACTGCTTTCGTAACGTTCACCATTTACCAGTCAGATACTTGGCTAATTCGAAATCCTAGATGACTGGCACAATCTTCCGAGAATGACTTCAACGATGAGACAACATCTTGACTAGACAAGTAGTTCTAATCGTTGACAATTTTCCCGCCAACCCCCTCATCAGGGACTTGAAACACACTGAGTTCTTCTTTCTCCCTGCAAATACAACAGCGATCACTCAGCTGATGGACTGCGGCATTATCAAGAACTTTAATCACATTTACCGTAGAAAATGTTGTATAAAGCTTCTCAGATCACATGATGAGAATATTGACTTCTGTTTCAACCTTCTGGGTGATATAATACTTCTCCACGAATCATGATACTTGGTGAAATCGAGCACCATCACTTACTGTTTTCGTGAGGCTAGCTTCACTGATAGAGAGGAACGTGATTCTGAAATTTACGAATACAATAATGGCTTCGACAACATTTTCACTAGATTGCGTAATCTATTAGGCATTCCTGGAAACGTTGGTGCTGAGCAGTTCCTCTCTGTTGATGATGACGTCCAGGTGATTGAGGAAATCACTGATGGCGATATACTGAAGCAAGTTTCAAAGCAGAAGAAGTTACTGCTATCAGTTAGTTATGATGGAAGCAACAGCAATTATGATGACATAGATCCCAATGTATCGTTAAAGGAAGCGTTGCTGGCAGCCAGAAAACTTCACAGATTCGTTCTCCAGTCGGGTGATGCAACGACAGATCAAGTAAACAAGCTCGCGGACTTCTAAAATTTGTCGATGAATCGGCCTCTGCTAGAGTGAAGCAAACATTAATTACTCAGTACTTATAATGTCTGAGCTGCTCAGTAAAAATGTTAAGTAAATTAATTGAATAAAGAACTAATTTTATTTATCGTTATTGTTGTATTTATACTTTTATGATTTGTTGTTGAAACCTAGTATAAATTAATTTTTGTTTATTATTGCTTTTTAACACTTATCACTGTACACATAAACCTATGTGGATATATACATTCTGCAATATATCATGCCTGTACAGAAGAATTACTGATTTTTCTCAACACATGACAATCAGGAAAGGGAAATATGTTGTTTTTCGCTTATCTCGATATTCGTTTAACTCGATAAGTTTCGGAAGTCCCAAGCATATTGAGTTATCCGGAGTTGATTGTAATTAAAACATAATCACAGAAAATAAAGTACACTATTTAATTAGTTTTTTATTCGAGAAAAATACATGTTTCACCATTACGACATCGTCAGTTGTGAGGTTATTCCAGAAAACAAATCATTTATATGGCACATTAACTATTACGCAACTTATCAAATTTGGAAGAAATTGACACATATCATGAGAGAATAGTTGCTGAGGCATTATTAATAAAGCATTTAAAATCATGATTAAATGTTCAAAGTGATTTGTCCAATAAAATTAATTTTTTTTAAAATTTTTGTTAAATTGTGCAATAGTCAATGTGCTATATAAATGATTTGTTTCTAAGATAACCTAAAAACTTAAGATGCCGAAATGGTGAAACATGTATTCTTCTCGAATAAAAATTATTAAAATGGCGTCTTTTATTTTCTGGATTTATGAATGCATTGCCATTGAATCTGAAAGATAAAAAAATAATTGTATATTATTTCTAAGAAACATAAACATGCTATTTTAGAAAAAAATATTGTAATCGTTAATTATTTTCTGTAGCATGACCATTTTTATCAGATCATCAAGTAAAATATGACTTTGCAAAACATTTTACACCAAGATTGCTATTGGAAAACATCAGAAGTCCAATTGATACAAGAATTAAAACTAAGAATTCGGCTATTCAGTAAAAAAAAGAAAATTCCTAGTTTTTTGAGATGAAGTACATTCTGAGCTCGATATATTCATGAATAAACAAAACTGCAGAATCTTTGGTGAAGGAAACCCATGTGAGATAATGGAATAACCAATACAAAATGTTACTGTCTTATGTGATTTATTGGCAGGAGGAATCATTTGACCGTTTTCATTCTAAATTGGAGCTCACAATGCTGGTAAAGGGACTGTAACTTGATATCGAACAATGAATAGAAACCTTTATGGGATGAATTGGAAGAATGAATTATGGCCACACCACATATAACCTACGAAACAATTGAACTTCCTTATTAGCACTAAGTTATCAATATGAAATTTTATAATGAATTCTTTTACTTATACAATTATTACCTATCAAAATGTAAAAAATTTATATAGCAAATCTATATCAATCTATCGTTGAATGAAGGCGTCGCGGAAGTCAATTGAAGTCAATTGAGTGAAGAAATATGAATTGTGAGAAATTTGGTTTATTAAGGAGTGCTGGAATTAACAGAGCTGAAACATTTAACATCGTTTGAGATACGATTAATCGCGAGAAATCTTCAGAATTTACTGATCTCTCGTACATCCTTGACTTTATCTTCTTTCGTCGTACATTTTCTTCCCTTTGTCCATGATAGTGTTCAGATGGACCTTTACAAATTTCATGGCAAATTGAGTACATTCATGCTTTGCAGCCACGATTAGTACACCTCCAATGCGTTTTACCGTTAACATTCTTTTCTTCACTGTACACATATCCTCCATAAACAGACATTATTGATTTACTTACAACTAGAATTTCAAATCGGTTTTGATTCATATTTTGTGATTTTTATAAAAATTAAAAAAATATTAAATTACTTTAAATTAAATTAAATTACTTTAAATTCAAATTTTTTTGTCAAATATTTCGTTAAAACCTTTATATCATTTTGACATTTTATTTGCGACATTTTAATTTGTGTCAAAGTGAGAGGTCACAATTGAAGTCTTAAAAATCCCAAAGAATTCAATACTATTAGCACCTAACAAAATACTAAGAAATGCAAATTATTAGGTGTATAACTTAGTTTTTTGGATTTTTTTGCAGAACAAACAAGTTTATTTATATGACATAATAAGTTTTATTCTAATCAAAATGTTTCCCATCGTTAATTATGACTTTCGACCATCTTTCAGGCAAATTATGAATTCCATCGAAAAAAAAGTTTTGGTCTTTTGATGCGATCCATTGTTCCAGCCATTTTTTTATATGTTCCTGTTTTCTGACGTGCTGGTCCCGAAGAGCGCTTTGAATTGATCGGAACAGATGATAATCTGATGGGGCACAATCTGGTGAATAGGCAGCATGCGGTAGAATTTCCCATTTAAGTGCTTGAACGTGTTTTTTACTTGTTTTACGACATGTGGCCGAGCATTGTCATGGAGCAAAATCACTGTGCGCTGTTTGTTGGCTGGAATAAGACGTTTTTCCTTCAATCGTTCAATTTCATTAACTGTTGTTAGTAAAGTTCTGCATTAACAGTTTCATTCGAATTCAGCAGCTCATAGTACAGTACACCTTTCTGATCCCACCAAATCGACAACATAACCTTGCTTCCATGAATGTTTCTTTTTGCTGTTGACATGGACGGTTCACCGGGATGAACCCATAATTTCTTGCTTTTAGAGTTAACATAATAAATCCATTTTTCATCTCCAGTCACAATATTATACAAAAACGACCATCTTCGTTGTCTTGTAAGCAATGAATTGAATATCAGTAATCGACTTTCAATGTTGG
>MQRK01247898.1:0-11377 GCA_001938485.1 Girardia tigrina
ATTAAAACAAGCTTTAAATTATATTATTAATAATATTATATCTTAAAAATATCTTATTAATATAAATATTCTCCAATTTAAATGACAAAAATCTCATTTTAAAATGAAAAATTTCATTCACTGTTTTGACATTCGCTGTTTCGGGATTCGCTGTTATGTAATTCGCTGTTTTGTAACTCGCTGTTTTCGGGTATAACCATATATGCAAGCAGTGATTGTGTAATCAATGGGTTATTATGTCATCTAAACACGCTCAATAGGGTTTTCGAGAGACCCATTCGCACATTAATCTTAGGATCTAAAGATCTGATATACAGTGCTTCACGGGCCTCCCTCTCCCAATAGTTTTTAAAACGAGAACACAGAATTTGAAAATCATTTGTTTTCATTCGACTGATAACCCTTTCTGTGTTCTGCAATATTACATGTAATGGGTGTAATGCCACATACAGTGTCGCTCAAATTAATCCGTCAGTACATTTTTTTCATATTATTTAAATTTATACAAAATTTACCAAACCACAACCATTCTTGAAATTTTACATGTAACTAACTTAAACATTGAGTCAATTTATCAATAAAAATATCTCATAAAAAATAAAAATTGAAATATTTATGTAAGATTTTCAAAAAAATTGGTCGCTCAATTTAATCCATCATTACTTCATATCAATAAAATTTTATCATTTCTGCAAAAATTTATTAAATTATAATTACATTATTATTAAGAACGCCATTAAAATCAAATTTTATTGCAATATATTTCGGTGGATTTTCCACCATCTTCAGGCTGAATTAACAACAATTTCGCTGTCTTATATAGCAAATTGATGATTATGCAAACATCTTGCGTAATAACTAATTAAATATTTTCAACAAATTGGAAGAGAGACTTGTTTGGACATTAATGGGCGGATTATTAATGTACGATTAGTAATGTGGATCCATTAATGTACAAACAAGTCTCTCTTCCAATTTGTTGAAAATATTTAATTAGTTATTACGCAAGATGTTTGCATAATCATCAATTTGCTATATAAGACAGCGAAATTGTTGTTAATTCAGCCTGAAGATGGTGGAAAATCCACCGAAATATATTGCAATAAAATTTGATTTTAATGGCGTTCTTAATTATAAAATTTTGCCATTATTTTTTAAATTTCTAATTACATTATTGTTTATGAAACCAAATCAATGAAAATCCTAATAAAATTTTATTAGAAAAAGACAAACCGAATAAGGGTTATTAATATTTTATGGGTCCTCCTTTTGCATCAATACAAGCTTGAATTCGTCGAGGCATTACCTCGATGAGACCATGACAAGCAGCCTTAATATCCTGGATCATTGCTCTATATATCTTTTATTGTATTTATGAGTTCTTCTTTGGTATTTATATGCACAATGTGAACTTTTCTTTTGACAAAAGTCCATAAATTCTCTATTGGAGAGAGATCTGGGATATATGGAGGCCATTTTAAGACAGCAATGTTCTGGCTTTCTAAAAATGAAGTCACAGACTTAAACTTATGACACGGAGCATTATCCTGCTGAAAAATATCAATACCAAATGAATGGCGTTCATTCATTATGGGTAACAGGTTCTTTTTAAGGATATTTATGTACTTTTCTGAATTCATGGTTCCTTCAACTATTTCTAAGGCTCCTGTTCCATCTTTTGAAAGCAGCTCCAGACCATAATTCGTTTAAGAACTGGTCAATGTTGCCTTGTGTGTTCATTTTGAATTAGTTGGCCTTTTCTTTTTCTTATATATTGTGCTCGTGGAGGACATATATCAAAAGCAGATTCATCGGAAAAAAGAACCTAAAATTTAATGAAAAAAATTATTATGTAATATAACCATTATTTATTCTACCTTCTTCCAAAGAAAAACATCTCACTTTTCGTACAATTTACACCATTTATATCGTACATCTTTTTGGCGCTTAGACAGTGAAGGTGATATTAGATGTCGATATGAAGATAAACCACTTCTTATTAATGATCGTTTGATGGTATTAAGGTTCACATTCATGGCACTCAAACCAACAGCACTTTGTATTGTCTTGAGGTTGCTTTAGGATTTATCAAAGCTTGCTTCGCGAGTGCCCTGTCAATTCGATCAGATAGTTTTCTTTTTCTACCACATTTTCCATTTCGTTGCGTTCCAATTTGACCGGTTTCTTTGCATCTTTTTATAATACCCGATATCGTTGATCGATGGATATCAGTATCCAATGAAATTTGAATCTGTGTCTTCTTCTCATGATATTTTTTTAATAATTATTTCACGGATAGATAGTGGTGTATCCATAAGGGCAGAATCTTATTAAATAATATAAATAAAATCTTACATAAATATTTCAATTTTTATTTTTTATGAGATATTTTTATTTATAAATTGACTCAATGTTTAAGTTAGTTACATGTAAAATTTCAAGAATGGTTGATTTGGTAAATTTTGTATAAATTTAAATAATATGAAAAAAAATGTACTGACGGATTAATTTGAGCGACTCTGTACATTGGAGAGAAGTACCGTCATCTTTGTAGGAGAATCCAAGAACATGGTCGAAATGTAGGTGGGAGTAATATTGCAGAATACTTATTCCAGAAATTGTATTCGCATCTGGCTGATAATCAACGAAATAATTATATGTTTTTGAATTGCTATGTCGAGACCTTACTTGTAGTTTAATGATATTCGGTGTTATTTTCACATACTGAAGTGTGATTGTTCAGTCTTCTTTCATTTTTTCAGCTAAGTATGACACAGCTAGACACAATTGATATGATCCAATAAAGAAAATCTTAAGATCTTGTTCTATTAACTAAGGAAAATTTGTCAAATCTTCTGAAGTTTTCATACCAAAAGGAACACTTCGTCTTCCCCAACGATTATTTTCTGCCTATAACGCCAAAGTATTATTTTGATTTTTTTTTAAATTCATCACGGCAATAATTTTTCTGAAAGATCAACATCAGAATCAAGTCTTGCACCAAATTCATTATGCAAGAAGCACGAAACTCGACAAAAACGAGTTTTAGGCAGTAATTTACTATCTAGTTTATGATCTAAAAGCTTGAACTTTTGCTTAATATCACCATGCACGGCTTCAACTACCCAGCGAATTTTAGTAACACAACGATATTGGTTTGACTCATGTGTAGTAAGCTGATTGCGTTTTCCTTTAAGAGCGGGCATTAACACTTTGAATCCCAGTTATTCTATATATTCTACATCACGAAAGCCTCGATAATTTCATTAGACCATTCGGATCATTCAAGACTATTTTCATAATTTCTGCATCGTTCATATTATCAATGTATGGCCCAAGCATATCTACACCAAACAATTTGTAGTGCATATCGTAAAGGGCTTGCACAAAGGTACTTTTTGGCCGGAGTATGATTTTCTCTGGTATTCATTATCTGTGCTTTTTTGATGATAAATATATGTTCCATCACAAATATTTACTAACTGGTCATCTTCCAGTTCATACAAATTTCTAGCTGTATTTGATGAATGCAATGTAGAGAATGCAGTTTGAACGTTAATTTTAGAATCCAAGGATCTTAAATATAACGCTTCACGTGTCACTCTCTCTCAATACTTTGTAAATTAAGTGCACAGAATTTTAAAGTGTTGTGAAATTATATCTACTTTACAATGTCTTCTATGCCCTGCAATGTTACTTCCACCTTCATTACGACTGTGTTCCTGGATTCTCTTACAGAAATGATTTGAAGTCTCTCCAACGTATTATTTATTTTATTTGATATTTAGAGTTTATTAAATAAATATTATTTACAATAATAATTACTTTTGCAAAAAATAATATTTCAAAATTTTTGATTTATTAATAAATTAAAATATCAAAAACAAGGTTACATATAAAATTATTGAAAATAAAAAAAATATCAAAATAAATTATATATTAAATACTAGAAATTATTTTCTAATTTCTAATACTACTGGATTATTTATCCATAAAATTATAATCTTTCTGAACAGATATATACTTTAAAAGGTAAAATTATTCTAATATAAGGTACTATAAATAGTTGAATCATTATTAATTATAGGATATTTTTGATAAAATGGAATTATAAATATATTTACATATATCATTTAAAATGTCAAAGGTTTTACCAAAAAGAAATTCAAAAATCAAAACTTATGAATTATTCGTGGTTAACGAAATTCACCTTCAAAACGAAACATTTAAAAAAAAGCATGAACGTTTATAAAGTGTTTTAATACTAAAATCTAAACTTTCCTTTTCTGTATAAAAATTTATAATATCTGTATAAAAACTAATAATTTCTTTAGAAAAACAAATATTTTCTATTTAGAACCGAATAATTTCTATTGTGGAACTAATAATTTATATACAGTGAAAGCCGCTTGATAGGACCAAATTCTGTGGGACCGAATCATTTCCTATGTTTCGCACATTAAAGCAGCCGCTTAATAGGACCAGTAAAAGTCGGTTAATGGGACCACTCATGAAATTGTTTGACCCTTCAAACAACATGAAAGTCATGAGAAACGTGTTTTTAGCGTAGGTCATACACCCACCCCAATCAACATACACATACACACGTAACAAAGAAGCAGGTCTTGACTGAATTTGTATTTACTGTATTTGTTCTTATCTCTTTAGCTGCAGAGAGCACCTGCTACATTTGTAGCACACACACACAGGACACAGCAAGAGGAAAAGTTTCCTGCAAGCAAACGTACAGTTAGTGGCGGTAGCCCCATACACTTACCATCCCAGTACGCATGTGTGTGTCGCCTAACTCGACATCAATCTTGCTAGAGCACAAAGGGGAGGGTTGCAGACTGGCTGCTGACGAGAGCTGCAGCAAGCTCACACCCTCTTATGAAATCGTCACCACCAACTTCTTTCTTGTAGCAACTTTAAAAGTGTACTTTGTCAAAAAATAATACCACTTCGTTTAATGGGACCAGTCGGTTAATAGGACCAGTTGGGCTTGGGACAAATGTGGTCCTATTAAGCGGCTTACACTGTATATAAAAATGATAATTTCTATATAAAAACGAATATTTTCTATATGAAAGCGAATAAATATATGGATGTTAAGTCAATTTTTTTGACTTTTGAAAAAAAAAATCTTTCATTTCCGTTGTAAAATTTTGCGATTTCAGAGAAAACATTTATATTAATTGATTGTATTACGCATTGGTAATTGAGATCAATAATAATTTCAAATAATTTTTTTTTACATATTTGTGAAAAAATGAACAATTTTTAAGGGGAAGAAATTAGTGAAAATAATGCTGCACTTATGATTAAGCCTGGACAGGAAAGTTAACAAAATATATTTCTTAAGAAATGTTAATAATCTCTGAGATACTTTATCTTATTTGCATCTCCGAATTATCAAAATAATCTTTATTTAAAAGTTTAGATTAAGTATTAATAGAAAATTATAATAGCAATGTACAATAAATCATAAAATCTAATGACCCAAGAAATACAATTTTATTTATTTTAAATTGGAATTGTACAAATGTTTGATACAAAAAGAAAATATTCATAAAAATCTTTTACATTAAACTTTGGTCCGTGAATGAGTGAAAGTAGCATATTTAACCGTCACAAAAAATCAACCTGATGGTATTCACCAACTGTAATGGAAATGGACTTTACCCCTGGTTTGTCAAATGATTGCACCACTATATCTGCAGACGTTTTATGAGATTGACTCTCAACTTCGAGAAGTTACGATTGATGGCCGAATAGCTAAACGAAAGGAAGCTTAAATGACCAGAAGATAATTAAAATTGATGAAAATAATATCGAAGATTTGCACAATATATTTTTTTATATCTGTATGAAAACTTGTGCAATTCAATTTAAAATAATTAAACATAAAATTGTATTTTTTTTTATTTTATTATTTGATAATTTATTATAACTGTTCCATAACTGGTCGACGAATATGATATTTTTATTTATAAAAGTAGTTAAGATATACGTTGCAAGAATTTATAATACGTTTAAGTGTTATATTAATAATTAATGTACTAAAGTGACCCATATTTTTTTCCGTTTTGAATGCATATTATACTTAATATTGATATTAAAAGACGATATCATCTTTACATCATGAAATAATAACAACGAATTCAATTGAATTCAATGAACATTAAACTAGTTATTTATTCAACAATGTATAATTCATCACAATCAATTGTTTCTTTCACCTCTGTGAGGAATATTTTGAATGTTTGATGTTTTGTGTTTGAATGTGTATGTTGATTTGGAATTGTGTCTCTCCTACCCAGATGGATCATTAATATTTCAATTCTTATTATCTGCAAATATGTTACATTTAAATTTATTTTTAATTTAAAATAATGGTAAAATTTTAATTAAGTTAATTAGTTTTTACAATTTTTAATAAATAAATCAAATTAATATTTTTTAAATAATTAATAATCATTTTAATTATTATCCAATAAGTTTTGAGTAAATATTTTATTAAAATATTTATTTCTCCATTTTCTAAAAAAATAATAAGAATTAATTCATTAAATATTCCTTTGGATATGAACACCATAAGGACTAAGGCTAAACAACTTTATGATGGTTTAGCAGATAAAATGAAGGACCAAAGTGACGATGAAACACAACCATAGACATCGACTGGTTCTCCCACCAAATCAGATAAGTTCACTGCCAGCAAGGGCTGGTTTGATAAATTTCGGAATCGCTATGGACTTAAAAGCGTTTGTCTACGTGGAGAGGCTGGTTCTGCGGATAATGCCTAAGCCGATGATTACGTGAACAACACCTTCAAGAAGATAATAAAAGAAGGAAACTATCTTCCAGAACAAGTTTTTAATATGGATGAAACAGGCTTGTTTTGGAAGAGAATGCCATCTCACACTTTTATAATGAAGGATGAAGCTGGAGTTCGTGGTCATAAGGCTCAAAAAGATCGAATAACTTTGATCATGTGTTGAAATGCAGCAGGATTTATGATAAAACCATGGCTTATTTTTTTCAGCGTCAAGAGACTTTTTAATTTAACAAATAACATTATTCCCATAGAACCTGATTGAATTTGATTGTGTTTTAAAATATCATTTACTATTATTTTTCAATAAGACCGACTTTGGTCCTTATAATTCCTCCAGCAATGCCAGGGTTACAAAAAGGTATCTTTGAGAAACGTTCCACATCCTGTTTCTTCAGCATTTTATTGGATTTTCCCTCGTCAATGTTTATTCATATATATGAGTAGATAAAAGTTGCAAGCCGCAAGTTGACACTGTATGGATGGTGATCTAAGATAACAAATCCATTTTCCTCAATCTTTGCCATTGTTGGTGGAATAATAAAGGAAGAACTTTGTGGCTTTGGCCGATTACATCTGTATATATCTATGAGTTTACTGTAATATGTGGCATTAATTGTAGATCTTCATTGAAATTTGTACAGATTATGCCACTTTGGTCCCAAAAATTGTGATAATCAATGATCTTTGATAATATGTTACTGATCACATTTTCCTGTAATTCGTTTCTTCATTGCATTTCCATTCACTGGACACTCGATTTATCTCAGTAACATACAGTATAAAAAAGCTACATTTGCAGTAATGATATTTCTGAGAAATCGGTCACTATTTTCATGAAAAATGAGGTTCTCGACACAGCATTCTCTCGAAGAAAGATGGAGTTAGACGAAACTGGATGACAATTTTCTAACACCACATTCATTCATGATAGCATTAACTTCTCCAATACTCATATTCAATCGCTGAAAGATATACTAGATAGTTATTCTACCTTCTTCCTTCACTATTTGTAAACAGTCCTTTCTTTTTATCATTTCAAAAGGACAACAAACTTTTTCATAATCAAACAATGACTGCTCGCCATGTTTAAATAGCTATTTCAATTGTACATTGTGGTACAATAGCGGCATATGTTACCATAAGTTGCGTGAAACTAATTCAATATTTACTGGTTGTTATCAGCACGCAAAGCAAAGAATTTAATAACACTCCGAGACTCTACAGGATGAACATTACTGGTACGGTATTTTAAACTAAATTACATTTTCATTACCTTGCATGATAAAATTTATAAAAGATAAAGTATTTTTATTCTCATATTTGACTTTTTGGTCTACTCCGTGTACTTATTACATGCACCACGCAGACCCTTGGCTTTAAGGAATGCAACCAATTCACTTATCTTACTCTTAAGTACACTCTCATTTAATGGTCATCTGTATTTACAACATTTTTTTTAACGAATAAATATTAATTCAAATTTATTTTAATTAAAAATTAAATTTTAAATTTTCTATAAACACATTAAAAATAATTCCCCGCTAGGGGTGAATCGTTAAAATAATTCAAAAATTCTACTAAAGACAAGTATCTCAGAGATTGATAATATGACTTAGAAAATACTTCTTTGTAATTCTCCTGTCAGGGTACAGATAGAAGTACTATAAAAACTAACAATCGTTAGAAACTCTATCTTGTTACAATCGGAACAAAGTTAAAGTCTAACCGAATTTTATTTGGAATTTTAGTATTATTTAAGTAGACGTCAATGATCAAACCAATCAGTTATGGAATAAATCGATAAATATCAAAAAAGAACCTTTGAATGTCGCGTCTCTATCTAATAAACTTTTTAATAGCGCCGATATCGATGAGTCGATGATAGATTCCTCGTCTATGACATTATCGAATAATAAAACCGAACCAGACGTTAAAAAAGTCGAGAAGATACCATCGAATGACGTGCATCTAGTTGCAAGCATTGAAAAAATCAATTCGGCTTTGAAATTTCGAATTTGTATGGCAAAGAATGAGACGAAATTGAGATCGCCGATGAAGAGAGAAAAAGGAAGAGAAAAAGATGAATTAAAGTCGATCGAGACGAAACAAACTAGAGCGAAACCAGCGAGGAAAGTGTCAACACCGGCGTTAAAGAAGTTGAAGACCACGTGTCCACTTTGTGATGACGGGCGTCATTTTAAAACGAATGCAGGTCTACGGAGTCACTCAAGTTTTAAGCACGGAGTTAGTGCACGTCGATTCTCTTTATTCGGAGAACATTGTTGCCGATTCTGCTCGGTTGAATTCTATCGATTCGATGATTTGTTTGATCATTATTATGAATGTTACAACGAATGTTCCGAAACCGACTCCTGCACTGATTCCGTAGTGTCGAGTATCGTGCAAATATCGGTGTCTCTTCCTAAATCTTTAGATAAAAAGCAAGTGCTCCAGCGGTGCTGTATGTGCTTCATTACGACTCGATTCAACTCTAAAGAATTCTCGAATCACATTCTCTCACAGCACTCGCTGGATACCGAACGCCGATTCCCTAGAGAAATCAGGCAGTGCGTGTACTGTTGCCAACTATTGTCGAATTTTAAATCGATTTATCAACATTGTGAGCGCTGCGCCAACTCCAACGACTTGATTTAATCGATATATATATATATATTATAATAATTGTGTGTGTGTGTGTTTTGTGAAAATAAACTGATATTTGTCTTGTTAGTATTGTTCGGCTTCTCTAGTTATGGTTCTTTATTCTACAACTGAATTTTTAATTTTAAGTGGTAATATTGAATATTATATTTTAGCGGGTAGGCAAACATATGAGAAGTACAATCTCCACTGATAACATTATTCTTCGGTAATTGCATAGCATCCAAACTCATAATGACTCTATAGTAATTGCGACTCATCATGGATTTAAGAAAACTTGCTTCATCAATCTTCCTGTAGTGTGTATCGAAATTTATAATACCCTTTCAATCAAGGATTTCAAATAGAGCTTTGATATTACTAATTTTATTTACAGGTTTTTTCGTTTCTGTATATAAGGGTACATAAAATGAAACAACTTCAATCTTCAAAATTTTACTAAAAAGTTCCTCTTAATAACTAGATTTTATTTGAAAAGAATAGCGCCACTTATTATTATTGATAAGTACGTATTATTCACTTTAATTGTCTTAGTCGTTCTTTTTTTATGCCTCATGGACATAATGAATGAATTTTTTATAGTTGTTTATAGAAAGATATCATTATTCCACGAAGAAGGTTACATATACAGAGAAATATCGCAAATATTAAATATTCACTCCGAAATAGTGAGTTCATCACTAATCAAGTTTGCTGCTACTGATTCTTTTAAGGGAGCATCCATTAAGGACGTCCTATTAAAATAAGCATATTTTGACCCCTCCCCCCTCTTGTCCCTTTATGTCCCTTTTTATGAGACACCCCCCCCCCGAAAACAGATTTCTCTTATATTCAGAAGAATGTATAGAACATTGAATTTTTAGCTTTAAAGATTAGCTTGTATATAATTTTATTTTGGCTGTAATTTAAGTCACATATTAAAAAATAGAATAAAAAAATCAAATACTGTTATAATAACGAAAATGTACATAATTCCTAAAGAAAAAATAAATGACTTAATTATTATAAAAGAATTGGGAAAATAGAATTCAGATAACAGGGGTTTTGAGTATTACTTCAATCTCTAACAGAAAATCTTACAAAAATGACAAGATAAACGATAGCTGAAATTTAACTTTAGATTTTAATGAAAGGCGCTGCTGGGGGATGGCCCCTTAACAATTGGACCCCCCTCCCTATTGTCCCCAAATGTCCCCCGTGTGATGACCCCCTCCCCCCTTAGAAGGGGACGTCCTTAATGGATGCTCCCTAATTGGAAACTGTAATTGGTATGGAAAATAAGCTTTCAATTGGATAGTAATACTGTTACAATAGAAATACCTGAAAAATGGTCCGTGGTTTCTATTCAGTTGAAAAGCACTGGTCTAGATAGTTATATTACACAAGGCAATGTATCAATATTGATTAATACAGTTAATTTTATAAAGTGTTTTGATCACAATAAAAATTTATTATTTTTTAAATAATTCAAAAATATTTATGAACTAATTTAAATCTGGAATAGCAATATTGGTTATCATAATCACACATACCTTTGCTTCCAATCGACTAGAAGATTCACAGAAAGCTGAAAAGGAAGATGATCCACATCTTAATCTTTTATTTGAGAATTTTCTGTGTCTTTCTAAAGTTTCTAAATTTTCCCCAGTGTAATTTAATGAGATTAATGTTTAAATACTAATTAATTAAAAGTTTTGTAATTTGAAATTTTAATAATACTTTTGAATAAATAATTTAACTTATTAAATTTAATAAAATAATAAAATATAAATTTACTTAATGCATTTTTACGCAATAAAATTTTGAAAAATTAAAAATTATCAATTTTATAATCTCATTCATTTCTCAAGATTTGAATAAATATACTATATATATATA
>MQRK01247910.1:0-10834 GCA_001938485.1 Girardia tigrina
CGTCACAAATAATTTTGTCTTTGAATTTGAACAAACTCTTAGTTTCTCTATACAAAATATCGACTATTTCATGTTGGCTCTCTAGACTAAGATTTGAGAATTTCGGATTGAAGAATTTCATTTTATGAAGTTCAATTAATTTCATGTCTTTGCTTGATTATGAATTTTCAGTAACACGGTAAATTTTTATTTTCAATAAACACTAAAATCATACGCTTAATCAACGTAAACAATCAAAAGATTTTTTTATTAAAAAAACAAAGATTTTATTTATTAATAAACCTTACACCGTATATGTTTCGCCTGATCCCGAGAATGGGCCGTTACATTGGCAGAATCATATTTAAAATTCAGGGATTTAGTGTTCATGTGGAGCAGATTTTAGATTTGAGATCAAATGTTCACTCATCGAATGAAAATTTATTTTATACATTATTTAAAAGTTCTTAATTCAAAATTCGAAAATAACAGTTCTATTAATTTTCTTTCAATTAAATGCTTTACAAATTTTGTATTAAAAACTCGATAAAATTTAATCAAAATCTGAAAAAAATTTAACCTAACTGTAAACTTTCATTTCAAAAACAAAAATAAATTTGTTTATGAAAAATAATGTCTAGATCAAGGCTCGCCAAGGTAACCAATTTTATTAAAATAAATATATAAATGAGATAAATATTTGATTTATGTGATCAGTTTTCCGAATTAATAATTTAGAAAATAGACAACACAATTAAATTAAAAGATATATATATATATATATATGATACTTTTCAATTAATTCCATTGGCAATCAGGTTAATAAAATAAAGAAACGTAGAGAATATAGGTGTGATAAGGAATTTAGTGTTTTATGTAAAGATTTTGACAATTATAAGGAGAGAATAATCACTGAGGCATTGTTAATTAAGCATTGTAAACCATGCTTAAATGATCAAAGTGATTCCTCAAATTACATTAAAATATTTTTATTCTTAGTTTTTTGTCTTTTGTTTCTTTATAATTAAAAATAAAAAATGATATAGTTATTTTTTTTCTTTTGTCTTTTTTTTGAATAAAAATAAAATTGTAAATATTGATTTTCAGAAATTTCTTTCTTGTTAATTTTTTAAATTAAAGTAAATAAAAAAACCTTAAATTGAGTAGTATTGCATAACAGTCTACTGCTATATGAAAAGAACTTAAATCTGAAATTTCAATTAGTCAATGAAGATGCCGATATGGTGAAACTAGTATTGATAAATAAATAATTAAATAATATATTGTTTTGGAATTTAAATTATAAATTACCAATCGTTTTTATGAATTCCCCTGTTTATATTTTTTTTAAATTCCTTGCCATAGACGATTCAAATTAGTATTTTTCCTTTTATATTTCCTTGAATGACATATAAATACATATTAATATATGTAAATATAACTGGAAAAATGTCATCATAAATGAATTGGATGAATGAAACTATCCTTCATTTTGATCCAACAATATTTTCTTCTGATTAAGATGGTGAATATTCTATGAGACATTTTCCTTTCCATACATGAAACCTTTTTCCCCAGTATATTTCATGATAAAATGTTGGAATAAATAGAGAAATGATTTCCAGTAGGGGCTATCTGGAATATTTCATTGAAAGTCGTAGATGGTAACATTACTTTTGAAATAAAGTGCAATATTAGGTGTATCGGTTGAAAATATCTACGGATAAATGTACAAGTACTAGGGCAACCATGTCAACACTCCTAGCAATAATCCACGTCACCCATGTAGTTTGACTCAACGATTCCTTTGGGACAACGCCGAAATCTACTCAAGCTAAAATAAATGGTAGTTATTGAAATACAAATATTTGTTACATTAGATCACCTTAATTACATTACCGATCTTACACTTAGCAAGTTTTTGACCATGTATTTATTAGCTCATCTTCTATGTAAATATATATGCATGCATGTGTGACACAAATGAAAAATAAAACATTGAATATTTTAATGATTAATCAGATTTGTTACAATAAAAAAAATTTGTGATTGTCATCTAATTATCTATAATTTATAAATTAGTTGAAAAACAAATTGAATTCAAGTTTGTATTTTGATATTTGTAATATATATATATATATATATATATATATATATATATATATATGTGTGTATATAAAGTTACAAACATTACTAAATTAAAATTGATTTATTCTTCCTTCTTAGAAACTTCTTCTGTTAGATTGATAAGTATTTCATCAATTGTATTAGGAAATTTTATTTTGATACTAAAACAATAAGGAATACCGTCGCTGTTTTGATTAAGTTTTTGGTCATTGAAAGATTTTAGTCGCAGATATAATTCAGTTATAATATAAAACCCACTTTGAATTCAAGGTGTTTCTTTGTAAAAAGTTGACATAATTTATTTTATGTTAAAATGTTTCAGAGCATTAATCTCGTTCCTCCTTACACACACACACACATATATATATATATATATATATTTGTATAAATTGTATAAATTTTTGTAGGGATCGAAGTGAATGAATTATGTTAAGAAAATCATTTGTAAATAAGTTTTGTGATTAAAACAGTTAAATTATGTGCTTATTTTCAATGTTGATAAATGAAATTATTAAAATTCATAATATAATAAATCATTAGATTTAATTAAAATCATTTATAAATTTATGAAATTACATAAAATCTTCTGTCACAAAACCGCTCTGTCCATCCCGAAAAAATGATATTGTCAATGGGAAATAAAAATTTTAATTAAATGTCACCGGTAAATACGATTTTTTAAAAAAAATATACTAAAAATTATTTCTTTTGTGTTTTTTCTTTTTTCTTTTTTCTCCTTTATCTGGAAATTATAATTTTATCATTGAAAAAAAAATTATTTAGTCTATTTTTATTACTTTTATTCATTTTAAATGAATTTTTAATTAAAATTAAATTTCGTTATTTTGTTTTTTTATTGTTTATTTTCCTTTTTTTGGAATTGTAAACAAATTTTCAAGCTTTATTGTTTGTTTAAATTTCTTTATTAACTGAAAATTTTCAAATATCTAAAAACAAAGAAATAAGTTTTTTAAACAATTTTTAAATATTTATAGAAAATTTTTATTTTGTTTTAATAAATTATTTTAATTAATAATTTGAAGTTTTTTTGTCATTCGTATTTTTTGGATTTAAACTAAAATATTAAAATAAAAAAAATAAAAGTTTTTTATTTATTTCCTTTATAAATGTTGAATGAATATTATCAGAATTTAGTGAAAAATTCAAATATATTTTTAATCTAAATAATTTATTTAGAAAATTCAAATTTAATTTTCTAACTTCGAAAATTAAAAAAAAACAAACCAAATACAAAAATTCCAAAATCATATATATATTTAAAAGACAAATGGAAATTTAAAATAAAAAAAATAAAATATAAAAAAAATTTTCAATTTGAAATCACAAAAAAACTAACGTATATTCAAGTAAAAAAAATTGGCAAAAATTATCTAAAACCTATAAATATGATTAATTTTAAAAAACACTGAAAATAAATAATTTGAAAAATCCAAAAAGGTGAATAAATGTTGAATTAAAATACATTTAAAATAATTGCGAGTGAGAAAATTACAATAATTTTATAAAATTTTAAAATGAAGAAATAGAAATAAAAAAAAATAAATTGGCGAAATGAATATCAATTTTAAAAAAAATAATAAACGAAGACACCCATGATGAAAGTTTTCAAAGAAAAACAGAGGAGAATTTGTTTAATTTAATTTATGATATAATTTATACAAAAATTTGGACAATCGTTACTTCAAGTTCCAATACATAAACTCATGAAAGAAATATCATCGATTATTATTTTGGACTAAGATCAAGTTTCGAATGATTTTCTTATGTAGATTTAATTAAATGACGATGTTAGGTATATAAGGTAAATAGGGAGGCGGAAACGATCACCCAGTCTAGTGAAGCCGAGGGAGACCACACGTAAAGAACCCCTGTAAAAACCAAGGTGGCTCATCACCGTGAGAATTTATATGGGGCTGAACGGGTACTTTTGCCCACTGATAAAAAAATTATATAAGTTTTGGATTATACTTTGGCAGACGTTTAAAGAGACTTGTTTTGACTTTAATAAAAAGACATTCTCAATAATTCTTAAAATTAATTTAAATTACTGATATAATAAACATATTATTTATAATCCGTTTGTGTTAAATCTTTCAAGTAAAACTAATAAAGCAAAATTGGAATATAACATCAAAGGAGTTTGAGATTTATGACTAAAATATTTAGAGTTTTGTTTAATTTAGAAATGATGTTTCAATAGAAAAAAAATGCAAATTAGAAATCTTCTGAATAATGTTTATCAACAGAATTGGCTCACTTGGACGACTAGCTCGAGCGTGGACACGAGATGTCGACCATACGGATTACTTTGTTGAAAATTGTGATTGAATCAGAGTCAAACTTAAAATATTGCAAAAGTCATGGATTATGAAACTCCGCATCGAATAATAAACAATACATTTTGTAAAAATATTTTAAAAAACTGCTATTTTATTCTCATTAAGAGAATAAATACAAACAAATACAAATAAAATTAATTTTTTAAATCTTTCTTAATATTTGTTTTTATTTATTTCACAATTTGAGTAGGGAATCTAAGAAAGACCTTTGCTCAATCCTTCCAGGGGATATAAAACAAATTATTTAATATAATCATTTCTTTAAATGAAAGTTTCATAATACTTTTTATTTTTTCCAGTTTTTGGTTTTATAACTTTGATATTTTACCGCCTTTATTTTTTTGAAAGGATGTAGACGCAGTAGCAAAATTAAAGCCCTTGTGCATTGTATGGATTTAAAAATGCGTGACCGTTTTCACGGCACTTTGAACTTGCTTAACTTATTTCTAACTTCTAAGAAAAAATGTTTCTGTATATTGATCGGATAAAATCCTTATTTTTTAAAATCTACTTGACTTCGTTTATTTGCTTTTCTTTTGTTTTTTTAAATTATATAATAGTGTTTCCTACATAAGCTAATAAAAAATAATAAAAATAATAAAAAATAATAAAAAATAATAGATAATAATAAATAATAATAATAAAAAATAATAAAAGCCAACTTGGAAAGATGAAGTCAAACTTCAATAGTAACAATAATAATAATAATTATGAGGGGTTAATTTAAATTTTTATCTCGCCAGAATAATTTATTATTTTTTTTAATTAGAAGGGGTAAAATATTTTAATGTTAATATGCTCATTCAATATTTTAAAATTAAAAATGATATAATAAAACAACTATTAAAAAATCAAAAACGTTTTTAAAAATAAAATATTTTTTAATGTTTTTTTTAAATATTTTAAAAAATTAAAAATGATATAATAAAAGAAAAGCATAAAAAATTAAATATCTATTTAAGAATAAAAAATATCTTTTAATATCTTAAAATTAAAAATGTTAGGAAAACTATTAAAAAAAGTAGAAAAGCTCGCAGCCAAGATCTTGAAACTTGACTTGTCAAAAGACGCCCTCATGGAAGCATTATTGTTACATTGTTGTGATGATGTGGACATAAAAAAGGAAGTGAGACTTAACAAAGTGAAAAGAATAGATGAGATAAAAGAAAAGATAAAGGCAGTACATGACATAAAAAGTGTTACAGAAGGCGTGAATGTAGTAAGAGACCAGAGGATGCAAAACAGACCCCGGAGTTACAGAGGAGCAGTAATAGGATACAGTAAAAACGGAAAAAATCAGACAGGGGTTGGTAGAAATACTACAGAATACGTTCAAGGTATGAAAGCGGTCAAATGTAGAAATTGTGAAAAAGTCTAATTGCGTAAAGATTATTATATCCGTAAAAGGTGCACTGTTTTTCATAAATTTTAATTGATCGATTTCACCAATATTCCATGGAAAAAGCGCTAAGATAAGATAAGGATACTTTGGCAGTTTATACAGAACTAGTTGAATTGTGACTTATTGACGTTTCGGTGTGTTTTTCACAAAAAGGACATAGCTTTTTAAAGCTTTGAATTAGGCATTTCGGAGTTTTTTATTTGTATTAAAAACTCCAAATCTCTAACTTACTCCTTCAGGACGACAAGAAAGGCAAAAAAACTCCTGCATCGATTTAAATGGAATGTGAGACATTTCATAGCTCAATATAAAGTTCAATTTGCAGAACAAATAACCTCATAACACTATTCATCTTAATCTTTACGGCTATAAAGAAGTTTGGAAGTTTTTAAACGTCGAAGTCGAATCGAAAGTAAAGATTCAACCAGCACGGAGATATTTAAAATCATGGAAATTTGTAACAAAATAAATTTTATTATTATTAGTAATAATATTAATAATGATATTATTATTATAATAAGAATAATTTAAAGTATTTTTATTATCAATAATAATATTATGTTTTATACATATTGTTAGATATTTGTTTTTCTTTTAATTAATTATTTGTTTTACTATAATCTTTAGATTTCAACAATTAATTGAAAAATTAATTCACCTCAATTGTTCAAGTGCACAGAGATTTTTATATTAATATTAAGTATATTTAAATAATGCATTTTGTAAAACATTATATGGAAAAAATAATTAATTATATTTATTTTTGCAAATATAATAATGGGACAATTTAATAAATTAATTTAAAAGAAAGAATTAATTTACTTGTGTATAATTATTTGATTGTTTTAATAATTAAACAAGATTTCTAAAAAACATATTTTACTTACAATTCAAAGTAACTAAGTAAATAAAAAAGAATAAAATATTTTTATATAATAATAATTTTTAAAATAATAATTTTAAATTATTAATTTATTTCTTTTATTTCTTGTATTTTTAATTTATTGATCATATTTTGATTGGAAATTATATTTCATAAAAAATAAGTTCAATTGTTATTTTATTTTATAAATTGTTAAATTATATTTTTTTATGAAAAAAATAAATAAAAAAATAAAAATTAATAAAAAATATTTTTATTTATTAAAACAAAATATACGTTTATAATTAATTAAATATAAATTAAATATTGAACTAAAGTTTTCTTACTTGTTATACTTTAAATTTCATTGTGTATTTATAAAATTACAACAAACAATTTACAAAACTTTTAGTTTCGTAATTTATTATGGATATAAAATCTAAAATCTAAACTTTGTCCTTTATTCGGAAATCGTAGGGTTAAATTAGAATGCATTCGATATGATAAAAAAATAATCAAAATTTTGCAAGATAGTTTGAATAAGTTTATTTTAAGGGGTCCAATGTGAGAAGAAAAGTCAAGAAACATTATTTATTAAAAAAAGATTTTTTTCCAAATTAAGTCTTTAAGAACTGATGGCTAATGATTTTTGAATATTTCATAGTAAATGAAACAAGAACTTTTAAATTACTTTAAGATTAATTTAAAATCATTTATTAAAGTAAAATTCCTTAAAAACCTAAGGATGTAGAAGATATTAAAAGATAGGAAATCAGTGACTATAATCAGCAAAACACTATTCATCATAATCATCATTATTATTAAATACTGTTTGGTATTGGGTCCTTTTATCCTTAGTAAATGAAGATTAGGTGTCCTAAAGTTATTTTCAAAGCATTTGATTAAATATTTTAAATAGATTTTCAGGTAATAAATTAATGTAAAACATAATAGGATAGTTTAAAAAGATTAATTAGAATAATATAAACTAATTCCAATTCTTTTAATCAAAATTATTTTTTATTTTATTTTAATTATATTACTGTAAAAGTAAGCCAACCGATTAATGTGTAATTTAATTTTTAACTAATAACCATAATAAATAAATTTTGATCAAACAGATTATATCAACTATTAACGGACTGTTAAAAAAATAAGATATGGAAAAGATTAAGTAATGGAAGTTACTATTACGGAATAGAATAAATATTGCAATTCTGTCGGAGAATGTAGTGCCACGAGATTCTTTACTTTCTTGTTTTTCTTTTTTTGTAAAATTTAGAATAATTAAGATGGGGTTAGGAACTGATATGGAATCTTTTGTTCTTCTTTATTTGTAAATTTAAATTATTTCATCTCATAATCCTTATCAGATTTTTTTATTTTTTTGATTATGTTTTTTGATTTTATTATTATTTTATAATGTTTTTTTACACTTTCTGTTAAAATATTATTATTATTATTATTATTATTATCATAATTAGTATTATCATCATTACTATTACTATCATCCAATGGTACATTTAACGGATTAGAAGTAATAATTTGAAGATCGACCTTTCCTGGATTTAAAGGGGTAATTTGCGAGAGTATACAGAGTCCCGAACTGTGTAAATTGATGTAATTTGATTTTTTCTAATTGAAACAGGAACATTTTATTAGGAAAATAATTAATGAAAGTTTGAGAAAAAAAGATAATACAAATATGATTTTCTAATAAACTCTTTCGTACAGAATTTATTTTGTGTTTTATGGTAATATTTCGGATCTACAAATTTGTTTTTTTTTGTTTAGACAAAATGCAATAAAGAGATTCAAAGAAAGATAAATTAATTGTCTTGATGTTTTCTTAACAAACGTCATCTTGAATGAGACAACATGGCAGTTTCGTCACTCTCCATCAGATATATAACTGGAGATGTAGCAAGAACCAGCTTCACCATAGTTATAACATTAATATTTAAACACGCAATTTTCAGTGTTGGATTTATTAATATTATTTATTCAAACTAATTCCCTTTGAAACACAATATGAGTGAATGATAAAAGAGAACAGAAGTTGCTATACATTTTCTGTATTTTGTCAACGAAACATTTTTATCTACAAATAATTATGAATTTTGATTGACTTTTTGATCCATTGTGTCTCAAAATTTTATTGCATGAAAAAGAGAAAGAAGAAACCTGAACATGGATACTTATTTAAAGAGACTTGGTTGCTAATTCCTTCTCTAAAAAGTAGCATTTGTTGAAGTGTTGTGTAATAGAAGTCATGTTGAACTGTTAATAAGATGCAATGGGTTACTAGAGTATAATCATCTCTTAAATCGGAGAACACTTGATGAAAAATGGGTGCATCAGTAAATTATATTAAACGTAAATCCTATATTAAATAGCAATTGCAATTATTATAATTGTAATGATTTTTATAATAAAATTGAAAACAAAGAATTCTTGGGTCGGTTTATAACCTCCTGTTTCATTTTATTGTTTTATTTTAACTGACTTAATTTGACTTAATTTTTAATTTGGATATCATAATGTTAAACCGGAAATTAATCGGAAAAGGTCTGTATTCAAATATGCGGTTTTATTTATTCGTTTATATATTTACGAAATAGTCTTTCAATGTTTTTGTTGATCGAACATTAATTAAGAATTTTATTTGTTTTTGTTTATTTATATTTTAATTAATTAAATTTATAATAATTTATTATTTATTTCGATAAAATTCAATTTTTAGATTTGTATATAATTTATTATGAAGTTATGAAATATTATATTATATTTATTTATTTTTCTTTAAATCAACCAATTTCATTTCTTTTTCTAATTAAGTTGGATTAATTTGGACATGAGAAATAGAATATTTCTTTTTTTCAATATTCTAAGATATCAAAAAAAACCTAATTTTAATTACAGTTTATTTAGAAAAAAAATAACTTAATTAAAATTTATTTTAAAAATAACTATTTTGAGTTTTATTTTCATAAAAATAAATTAAAAAATTTTTTTCAAAGAAAATTTTTTTATATATTTTAAAATATTAGATACGGACGAAAATTATGTCAGTGAATTAAAATTTTGTTAAAAGTGAAATTTTTACAATAACGATGGATCGTTTTTATATATTTAATAGTCATTACTTCTGATTATTCTTTTCCAACGAACAATAATAAGAAAATTACGCTGTAGTAAAATTCTTGTGTTTTCTGGTCAAAAACCTTTTGAAGCGTTTTCCCAACGTGTTCATCTTCAATAAAGCGGGGTCCACGAAGGAAATGTTCCAGTATCCGGAAAGGATAACCATCCGATTAGGTAATGTCTACGCTATAAGTTTGGTGCTTAAGACATCCACACCCAATTCTTCAAGTTTTGGTGGGTCTGGTGTTTTATTGTTTAAAATAAAATGAGCATATGTACCAATTTATATCTATACTCCATCAACCTCAAAAAAAATTAAAATTACAATCTCACATAAATTGAAGATAGAAAAATTTATTAATTTGTAATCAACAACTAGACAAAAAAACTTTCTCGAAATAGCAAATTCAAACGAATTTATAGTAATTCGTTTTTCCACAATTTTCACATAAATTTCAAGATCACTGGACTTTGTGTCAACAGTCTCGGCAGGCACTATGAGCCCCTCTAGTTTCCTATCGACAACAAAGTCCAAACAATCAAGTTGGTTTAACAATCAAAATAAACATAATCATATTTTTCATTTCAGATCAACAAGGATCAAAGATCAGATCGATGAGGTATTTTTTTCTATAACTAAATAAATAATCATTGTTTTTATAATTTCAGATTCCAAAGGTCAAATCAATGAAGTAAGTATTTTTTTCAATTAATTCATCTTAATAATTATATTTTTATTTCAGATCAAAGTCCAAAATCAATTAAGGTTAATTTTAATTAATAAATATTATATTTATTTAATAATCATTGTATTTTATTTCAGATCCCGAGATTTTTTCATTAGCCTCAGTGCCCCCTTAATGAATTGGCCTGATGTTGATTGAGAAATTTCTCGTTTCCAACAAATGATAACAGAGTGGGCGCAGGACTCGCGTGATTGCAGCACACTGTAGTAGGGGG
>MQRK01247912.1:15737-34761 GCA_001938485.1 Girardia tigrina
CGGAAGCAAGCCTGTATAAAACTTCATTCATGAAAATAAACGAAAAAATTGCTATTTAATACAGTGTATAAATTTGTAGATAATCGTAAGTGGTTTTTTGCAAAAAAAATTAGAAAAAAATATTTTTTTTCAAATTTTTTTTTCTAATATTGTATTGTAATCGGAAGCAAGCCTGTATAAAAAAATCAGCTCAATTGGATGACTGAAAGTGGTCGAAAAATCAATCGCAAGATTTGTTCCAGACAGCAAACAGACAAACAAACAAACAGACAAGAAAGCAAGCTAATAAAAACGTGGTAAAAACAATTGTAAATTGAAAATAAATATTTTGGTTAATAATTAATTTGTTTTTACTTCTTTTACATAAAAATTTGTTATTATCACCCGATACACCCAACAATTGTTTAAACTGTATTAAATAGAAAATCTTTGGTTTCTTTCTTCCATGCTTTATAATAAATTTATTATGTTATTGTAACTCTACTTGCAAAATGGAGTTGTAAAATTTTTTGTATGACATTTCCCTACTATAAAAGATTTAAATGGTTACAATAAACAGAATAAATTTAATACAAGTGTAATACTAATTTTCCTTTCTACAAAAGATAACAAAAAAATTATGTTGGCTTAATAGAATTCCGCCTACATAAACTATGAATGTAATTTTTTTTTCTGATTTACTAGTTTTGCTGTTTAAAATTCCTTATTACGATTTGTTTAAATATATCAAAATTCTATTTTGTAAACGATGATTTAATAAATCATTTGATTTTATCGTCAAGACGCTTGGTTGTTTTTATTTTAATACGAAAAAAATGAATAATCTGATTCCGTATATTTCTTCTGAACCTCCACCAATTTTAAACGATTCTTTCCAACATGAATCGTTTAATCGCATCGACGATCGATTTGCGAATTTCTCATCCGCTTTCGCCGTTGAATTAAAATCTCGTGATTTTCTCACTACTCAATCAATCGACAACGATAGCCCCATGGAAATTGATTCTCCCCACGAGTCAAATCAATCAGAATTGATCCAATATCACAATTACGGCCGCAACAACGATCTCCAATCGATCAGGAGTCCTATCGAGTTATCCGAGTTTATCGATTCGGTTGTCGAGGTGAACAATCTCTCCGTTGACGTACCAGATGGACCGGTCACTCGAGACGAAGATCTCGACCGTCAATCGGCCGCTTCGATCGAGGGAGAATTCGATGAGTTTATCGACTGTGACGAAATGACAGAAGAAAATCGATTGAAAAGACATAAAATACACGAAGAAATCGAAGATGAATGGAAAAAATGTGAAATCGACCAAAAAGGCGAAGATTTTATTGGTCACTATGAAGAAAATCGATTAAATCGAGGTAATCTAATCCAAGAAATCAACGAGGAAAAGAAAGATCAATGGAAAGAATGGAAAATTGATGACTTTAACGAAGACAATCGATTTAAACGAGAAGAAATCGATCGGGAAATGAAAAATCAATGGAAAGAATGTGAAAATGACCGAGAAATCGGAGAAAATAGATTAAAACAAGGTAAAATAAGTGAAGGAATCGATGGAGAAATGAAAGATAAATGGACAAATGACGAAAACAGTTTTTATTCTAGCGATTGGAACGAAGAAAATCGATTAAAACAAGATAAAATAAACCAGGAAATCAATGCAGGTGAATGTGAAATTGACAAAAAACTCGATGATTCTTGCGATAATATCGAGGAAAACCATTTAAAACAAAATGAAATAAACCAAAAAATCGACGAAGAAATAAAAGATCAATGGAAAAATGATGAAAACAATTATTATTCTAGCGATAGGGAAGAAGAAAATCGAATACAACGAGAAAAAATCGATGGGACAAAGAAATATCAATCGAAAGAATGTGAAATTGACCAAAAAATCGAAGATTTTAACGAAGAAAATCGATTAAAACAAGATGAGCTAAGCGAAGAAATCTATGGAGAAAGGGAAAAATGTGAAAATTCAGAAATCTTCCAGTCTAATTTTGCGGATTTTGGAGAATTTGCTCCGGTAATCGATAACCGGGAACAGTTGGATGATTTTGCAGACTTTTCTGGGGTTGCTGATTGTGTCGAGAATGGAGAGGAGTTTGACGACGATTTCGAGGATTTTGCGACTTTCGAGCAGCCCCAGCAGTTTGGACGAGAGACAGTAGAGGTGACGGGGTCCAGTAGTCATATTGGTGGGATCGAGTGCGCTTTGGTGAGTTGAGATTTTATATTAAATAATTAATGATTTTGATTTAATTTTTCGTTATTATTATTTCATTTTTTATTATTTTAATCATGAACGAGTAGATCAAAAAGTTAAATGTTTTATCCATTCTTTATCCAGACAGAACTCGACTTTGCCGACACAGATTTTAAAATTTAAAAAATTTTAATTAAAAAAAACTAAAAATTAATATAAACTACTTATAATTTATAAGTAGATATTTTGCAATTAATATTGTTCGGGAACTCCGAATTTTCCATTTTTTTCCATTTTGGGATCTTAAAAAGTTTTTTTCAATCAAAGTATTACATAATCATTTATTGTCATCGAGAATGAGTAAGTGTGCAAAGATTGAAGAAAATCGATTGAGTAAAAAAAATTATTATTATCTCCAAACGCGTCGTCTTATTTTTATCCCTATTATATAGATTTTACCTTACAATGTGTATATATTCTGACGTTAAAATCAATTATTTTTTGAACAACATGGAAAGAACGAAGGAATTCAAAACAAAATGTATTTTGTCGGTGTGGGATTGTTTTGCATTGGTCAAATGTGTTATTATACTGAGTGTCCCCAGTGTCAAACCTGGTACAGTTGAGAGAACACAACGTTCTCTCAGATTTCCATTTGGTCAGGCATTTCAGTCAAATGGCATCGATGAGATTTCGGATTGTTTAGAGTTTGATGGGAAGGTTAAAATTGAGTTGATTGCATTGAGTGTGAGAAGTTTCATCTCAAAGATTAACTTTTGGTGTGCTGTTAGTTGTCATCTTTATCATATGTTTCCGTTACCTTGTAAAGTACGGAACGATAGAGAAAACATATCGTTTTCTCAAATGACAATTGTTAGCTGCCAATGGTTGGTTTGCGAGAATGAGATTGATTGCATTTAGTGCACTTCTCTTAATTTTAAGGAAAAGTGAAATAAAGTTATTTTCATCCAATAATTTATTGGATAAATTTTATTTATTTCGGCAAGTTTCCATATGGTGTACTTGCTTGGTACATTTTGTGACGTGATGATGAGATTATTATTATCTCGAAACGCGTCGTCTTATTTTTATCCCTATTATACAGATTTTACCTTACAATATATATATATATATATATATATATATATATATAGATAGATAGATAGATAGATATAAAAGTAAGCTAATAAAAAGAATGCTAAAATTAAAAAAACAAACAAATATTGTGAATCAATTTAAATAAAATTGGCTAATTATCAAATAAAAAATTTTTTGAAGCCAACTAAAGTTACTTATATAGTGCAGTTAATGATTACATAACCAATATGTCGTTAGTACCGAAACAGAACATTTCGACGCCATAAATTAATTTTGTAAATGAATTTTTTTTGAAATGAATTTGTTATGAATTAGTATTTTTAGGAATTAAATGAAATAAAATATACACTCTTGTTCGCTTTTAATCAAATTTTTAATTTCTTTACGAAAATGTATTTAAGTATAAAAACATTAATTTCTTATCACTTCAACGCTTTTTTGAAATGTTATAAGAGTACTTTTTAGGAAAACTTTGCGACTTTTTTTCACCTTCACCTTTTCAAACATTTCAGCCAGTTTCTTCGCGAAAAATGCTTCTGGAACCAAGCAGATGCTGAAAGAGCCTTGGACGACTTCATCGCCTCCAGAACTCCAGAATTTTATGAAACTGGAATAAAAAAACTTGTTACCCATTGGTAACAGTGTGTTCATTGTAATGGTTTTTATTTTGACTAATAAAGTTCATTCTAAAGAAAGTTATGTGCATTTAAAAATGACGGTTAAAAAACGACATTTCTTTTGCATCAACCTAATATCAGATTAAGATATATATATTTAATTAGTTTTTAGTTCCATCACTTCGCGATTCATTTTGTGATGTTATTTAATGAAACAGATATTTACTGATACCATAGTTTAATTATGTAATGCAAAATACTTTTTATTTAAATAATTAAAATTCTAAAATAATTGTCAATATTTGAACTTGAAATTATACAATTTCTAATTTAATGTGGTATAATATTTGACTTTAAATAAGTTAAAAATAATTTTAATAAAATTAAGCCAAAAACATCCATTCACACAGATCAATATTCCATCAATTACCGGAAAATGTAAAAAATACGATTAATAAACGACCAATCATCAATCTCTTAAACAAAACACCTCACCTTCAGTTTTAGTCTTTGCCTTAAATTTAGAACTTTCTGAAATTAAATCGTTCACCAATTCATTATACAAAATATATTCAAATATGAAATCTAAAATCTGTATTAATGAACTATAGAGATCAGTTCTCGATTAAAATTATTATCAAATAATATTTACCTACATTGTAAAGCACTCAACAATCGAGGAAGGAAATTGTGACATAGTTCATAAGAATGCAATATTAATGTTTATTAATTTATGTATTTTTACTTAATTTTTAAAATTAAATTAATTTTTATCCTGGGATTCGGTTGTAAAATGTTTTTAAATTTATTTAATATTTCAGATTATGTTGTATATAAATTTTAGTTTTAACAATTGTATAAAATGTCGTTCATATCTAGTAATTCTTTTCTGCGACTTATAAATTCTTTGCAATGATAATATTTAATTATTTAATATTTAATTAATAATTCATATCTGAAAACAATTTCAAACCGGTAATATTTTTTTGAAATGGTTGTCTATAATAAAAATATAGTTAATTTATTTAAATAACCTTTTATTTAACGTAACCTTTTCTTTGTTACTTCAGTTTCAATGAAAAAGTATTTATATTGTCATTGTAATTTTAGTTGTTAACATTCTGCCGTTTATATTGTCATGTAGTCATTTTTCAATAAAGCGACTTGTTGATTAGGAAGGACTGAACAAAAAAATTGCGAAAAATTTCTTATATTTTTACAATGCCTATATCAAGTCACTTCCTATATATATATCATTATGAATATAAATCAAAAATTTGTTAAACAATTTTTCACCCACTTCCCATGGTCTGATCGAACTGAAATTTTGCCCTAATGTGTAATCCAGATGAATATACATGAATAAATTAAGAAATTAATATCAGAATGATTATTTAGTCATTTTATGCAAAAAAAAACAAATCAATGATTGACCAATAATCATCCCCTATTTATAAATTAAATAGAAAACAATTCAAATTAGTATTTTTTAACTACTTTTCATGACTTAATAAATTTTCGGTATCTATTCGTAATAAATACATTTTAGGATTCCTTGTTAATTATTGTTTATTTGGACTCGGAGTTTTCTACTGTTTTCCGTAATTTTCTTGTGGTAAAAACAGCTATTTGTCGATTTAAAGTGCAGAATTGAAGCTGCGACGGCCATACTTTTTAAATCAGAAATCAACACCGAATTATTCGATCAAAACTTTTCATGTCGGACCGAATAGTTCTTAATTTCACCATAATCCTATACTTTCACCGTTCCAAAATACATATCAAAATGCTCCTCGTAACCAGCCCATCATTTTTTTCACCCCATCCGGCTCGATTGGGCAACTAGTTCTAGTTATTGATTCTAAATATCGACTCCGAATAGAATATTTGTTTGAAATTTTAGAATTTGTTCATCAATTTTTAAGGAACTTTTATTTTTAAAACCCGCATTTTTTTATTATGTTTTTACCGCTTATATATGTGAAACAATTTTGTCATCTTTTACGTAAAATTAATCGTAAATTTAATGAAATAGATGAAAATTGATTTTTCAAATATAAGATTTTTGTTTTAATTATAGTTTTAATCCGTCACATCACTTGATGTCCTGTAGATTTCTAAAATGATTGAATCTCAGAATCTTCAATATATCATTTACACTTAAATTGCACCCACAAGACCTCGTTTGCTCAGTACATTACTCCTATCCCTTAATGACTGCTCTTGAACTCGTTTGCAGAGATGACGTACAGTCTCTAATTTGTGTTTTATTTATCTAAGTAAAAGAAAAAATGGGAAATTTACCCTTTTTCAAAAAGCGTTTGTAGAATTTGAAATTCCAAACTTTTATATTTTTTAAATCGCTATTATGAGCGTTACGTTTTACAAAAGACATCTTTAATTCAAGATTGCTCAAGATCTATCAAAAATACAATCGTCAAAAATTACTTTCAAATTCAAATAGTAAATAATACTGGAAATTATCTAACGGATATCGCCAATTAGTACACCAACCCATATATTATCACGACCCAAATAATATCACCAATTTAAAAATTTTTTAGTTATACTATTTAAATAGTATCACGACCCTATTAGTATCACTATTTAAGTTTTTAAAAATCATTTGAAAAAAATCATTAATTTTTAAATATTAAAGACTTTAATGATGGATGAAACTACAGTATTTTTTGAGTATGCCAGAACAAATACTGTGGATTTACTCGGAGCACGCCATGTAGTCATGAAATCAACTGGTTTTAGTTCAATGAGAGTAACAGCACTGATTTCTGTTTGGGCAGATGGTAGGAAGGCAATGCCTTTGGTAATCCATAAAGGAAAGGATGGAAGTCCTATTTGTAAACAAAATCGTATCTTGCATACTACTCAATCAAAATCCTGGGTTAACCAAGAATTAATTATTAAGTGGATCGACCATATGTTTCCTTTGATTGATTTAAGTAACGGTAAGTGTATTATTTGGGATTCGTGTCGAGTTCATTTAGGCCTACAAGTAAAAGAACATTGTATTAAGAGAAGTGTTGAAATGATCGTGATCCCAGGGGGATTGACACATTATCTACAAGCAGGAGTTATATGAATTTTTCGTTCCTTGAAAGATTTGATATATTTTCTTATTAATGAATGCAAGAACTCTGATTCTGTTCTTTATACCAAAAATGGTAATCCAAAACCACTATCGAAGGAATTGGTTAATTCATGGGTCGGAGAATTTTTGAATGAATTGAAAACCGAAACCATACAAAACTCAATAATATCATGAGGATTTTGTTCGAACCCTGACGATTGGCATATAGCAAAGCATGATGTGTATGGTAGAAAGTTTTGTGAGGTTTGGGCTGTTTCAAACCAGATTGAACAATTTCCCTACGAGTCTATTTCCGGGGAAGATGCATATGATCAAGATGTAGACTGTTTAGATGATAATGATGATGTAGAATGTTTTTTGTTAATGAATAAAGTATTATTGATATTTGTTTTCTTTTTTTATTCATATTTTGATATTTTTGTTAATGGGAATTGAAAGCACCAAATAGTATCAACAACTTAAAAAAATTAGTGATACTATTTAGCGATATCCGTTAGCTATAATTATCAAAAAGTTACTTTTGAAAAATACTGACCATTGTATCACAAGGTTATCGATTCCTGATCTAAATTACTATTTAAATTAGTTATTTAATTTAGAAGTATTTTGTCATTGTATTTTGTCATAGTAGCTTTTATTAATCAGTAGTATTTGATTAATCATGAGATCAGTATTTTCGATGCGATTTTACTTATTAAAAATGCTATTTTTATAGAAAATAATGAATCTCAGCTACAGTTTCATCTCTCTGGCCAGTTATTTCTAAAGTCACGTTAATCCAAGTGTATGTTTGGTTTAAAAAATATCATCCGTTTTGTGTTATCCTGATAAATAGTCATAACTTGAATCGCCTTTTGAATAAATATAAAAAATCTGCAACATTGAGGTATTATAAGATCTTAAAGCATTTTAAGAAAATTTATAATTTATATAAAAATTTATATATGATATGGCGAGAATGTGTTCTTTGGACTTGACAAATTATTTACAATTTAAAAAATACAGTAAATTTATATTAATAAGATGTAAAAATAAAATATAAAGAAAATCTCATCATTTCATGAAAATAATTTTCCAAAAATAAATAAAAACTTCGATTTCTCTGTTAAAAAAATGAAATTTAATATTTAATGTAAATAAAATTAATTTAAATTGTTTAAAGGTATTATATTTCTAATGAACAAACACTTTTTTATAAATACGGAGTCGATGTTCGGATAAAGTTTATCAATAAACTTTTTATCAGAAAGGATTGCAATACCGCACAAATTGGAGAAACCTAACGTCATCTCTGCAAATGTGCTCGAGATCAGTGATAAAGGGGTAGGAGTAATGTACTGAGTAAATGAATTGTTGAGTGCAACTCGAGTATAAATAATGTATAAAAGATTGTAAAATGTAATTAAAAAATATTTCGTAGGTTTATCTGATCGCTGATTATGTTTTTACCGCATGTATATGTGAAACAAATAATTAAATCATCTCGTACGTATAATTAATTGAAAATTCTTAACAAAATAGATGGAAATGGATTTTTCAAATATAAGATTAACAATGTTTCATATGACTTTATGCCCTGTGAATTTCTAAAATGATTGCATCTCAGAATCTTTTATTTTTAAATTACACCCAAAAAACTTCATTTGCTCATTGCATTACTCTTACTCTTTTATTACTGCTCTTGAACTTGTTTTTTTGAGATGAAGTATAGTCTCTTCAATTTGTGGTATTGCAATTTTTAGGTTCCAGATTACATTCCGATGAGAATTCAGATAAAGACATTTTTTGAAACTTTTATTAAATAACAACAATAAACATATTATTTAAACAACTTTTGCCTAAGTAAATTTCGGAGGAACGATTTTTCATTTTTTAATAATAATTATAAAGATAAATGTATGTAAATTTATTATTTACGAAATTTTGTACTGTATTTAATTTTATAAGACTTAATTTTAAAACTATTTAAATAAAAATAAACTATTTTCAAATATTTTGTATATTAATTTTTGGTTTATTTTTTAAATATTGTATTTTCTTTTGAATGAAAAGTTTATTAAACTTCATTAATTTTTAATATTTATTATGATATTTATTTTCTCTTTATTGTATTTAATTTATAAAAGTTAATTAAATTCTGTTAACTATTCTTAATATCTATTCTTAAATATCTATATCTTAAATATCTATTCTTAATATTTAATTCATTTTCAAAACTATTTAATTTAATAATTTAATTATTTTAAATTTAATTTGTTTTTTAAATTTATTTAATTTACAAATTTAAATACTTTAAATTTTATCTTTTTAAATATTATTAAATATAAAATACTGCATTTTAATAATTTAGTAAAACATTCAATAATTAACGGATTAATTAATTAAAAAAAATAATTAAAAAAGATTGAACACAAAAACCCGGAGTAAAATCTATAATCAGCAAGAAAGCTTAATTCAAAATAATAAGTCAATCTATGATACTTATTTATGTTAAAATAAACTCAGCAAATGTAAGTTTTATTTTTATATTTAATTAACTTGTTTTATTTCCAAATCAATATTTGTGAATTTCGCTCAAGATTTCTTAATAACCATTAAAAAAACAAAAGGCCATGTAGTGATCACTTACTCACTAAAAGCTTTTCCCAGAAGTTTCAGCATCCGAGTTAAACAAGCTAGACGTCCGATTTTTACTTTTTTATATTGTTTCCACATTTCTGTTGCGTTCGAACGATGAGTTTGATAATTGAGATATGGAACTGATAAAAATAATTAACCTCTTAAGAACCAACCCGAATTAATTCGGGTTCCACAAAATGGTACAAAAAGACCAGCCCCTAATTAATTTGGGTTACTCAATTAATTGATCCCAGTTAATTCAGACAGCTGCAAAAAATCTTTTACGTTGAATATGTGCACGAAATAGTTCGGGAAAATATATAATAAAATAATATTTATTTTATTCGATTTAAATTGATATGTACTGAAAATGCAAAATCTACTCATCTTTTATCTTGCGATAAAAACGACCCTAAAGAAATTAAGAACTGATCAAAATAGGTATTAAAAATTAATATTTAAAAAAATTGAATTAAGAATAAGAAATTTAAAAAATAGTTTTTTATTTCTATGTTCGAAAAAGTGAGAAATTTGAAGGTACTATAATACTGTAAATAAATATTGTCCTTTTGAAATCTAATGGCATTATTTATTAAAATGATCAACTAATAATCGTCGGTCACTGACATTCGAAATGTCCCACGAGACTCTGGAGATCTGTTGGAACGCCGAAAAAATGTTGGAATGTGCATCTTTGCTCCCAGCTTCATTGATAGTCGAAGGTGGAGGTCACATTCTTAAATGTCCAGCTCCTGATAGCACGCCATCCTCTGAGATGAGTTCCGCTGTTTCACATAACCAGTTGCTGTTCCAATTTTGGTTCCATCACAATCAGTGTACCTCAACACAGATTTTAATACTTCAAATATTTATTTAATAATAAAAACTAATTATTTAACAAATTAATTTTCATCTATACACGTCAATTTTAGATTTAAATTCAAATTCATTTGACCTCATTTTTATACTATTTTTGGGTCCGAATCGTTATATAGCATTAGTTTTGTTTTATTCTTTTACTTTTATTCTTAATGAATCTATTATTTATCATATTATAGAAGAAAATTTGTTGTTAGATTAATTTTGTCTTATTTAATGTCTTTTATAAAACTTAATGTTTCACCTTGTAAATTGAAATAATTATTTCAGAAATCTTTAATAGAACAATTTAACTCTGTTGAGTCAAACTCGACAAAAATATCAGATTCAATGGATTTGTCTTTTATGATCCGAGGGGATAGTTTTATTTCCAATCAGAGAATATTTGATGAGATGGGGTGAGTTCTAGTTCATTAACTTTTATACTTCATTATATTACTTACCTATAATTGAATTGAAATTTAAGTTAAAATAATTTATCATATTGCACATGATAGCAAAATGCGTTTTAATAAACTTGTCAATAAAATTTTTTATCAAAAAATCTCATCCATTAAAAATTATATTTAATGAAAATATATTTTGACGTATCAACAGTCATCTTCAGGTCACTAATTAATAATTAATTCACCTGTCTAGAAATGCAAAAACAATGAATATGTAATCGATTGCATAAATCACACTCATCAAAAATTCTCAATAAGCTGGTTGAGACTGCCGATTTTAAAACCTTAATGTTTAACCTTGTAAATTGAAATAATTATTTCAGAAACATTTAATATAAAAATTTAACCCTGTCGAGTCAAACTCGACACGAATATCAGATTCAACGTATTTGTCTTTTATGATCCGAAATGATAGTTTTATTTCTAATCAGAGAATATATCCATAAATAATATCAGAACAGTATTAAATGTGAAATAGATTTAATTTTGAACATATTTTGAATTTAATGAGATCGTGATATAATTTTTAAATTTAATCCATTTTTTTAGGAAGAATATTATTATTATTAAATTATTATTAAATATTATAATTATTCAAATAAATATTAATTTATAAAATTAATTAAATGTGGTTCCAATTATTTCATTATTAATTCTCGCATTTTTGTGTATTTGTTTTAATTATAAAATATATTTTATGAAACGAATTCATTGTGATTATTTAAACGAATTGATGATTAGTTCTATATAAAAACTAACACAATTGTTAGTTACTTTTAACGATTCATTTTTAAGGTTTTAAATCCTACAGAATAAAGTACAATTAAGCAATATTTAGGCATATTATTAATATCTATTGATATTTCTATTTCTTTCTTAGATTCATCATTAGAAGCAAAACTATGATTTTTCAAAAGTATTTTATAAAAATAAGCACTAAATGGACTTATTTCCCAAAACAAACTTTATAAGTATATCACTGAATAATTCGGTGCCAATTGCTAATTTATATGACCTTGTTTTTGGAGTGTCATTTCTGCATCTTACACCGCCAAAAAGTTATTTAACACGGAAAATGATGGAAAAGATTACAATTCTCCGAGTCCAGAAAATCAATATATTTTTTGAAAATTCCCGATGGAAAAGATATAACCAAAATAAACTATAATTAACAAGGAATCCAAAAATGTATTTATTACGAATAGATACCGAAAATTCATATAGTTTTGACAAATATTAAAAAAATACAAATTTAAATTAAATTAAAATCAACAACGCCATTAAAAAAATCAAATTTTATTGCAATATATTTCGGTGGATTTTCCACCATCTTCAGACTGAATTAACAACAATTTTGCTGTCTTATATATAGAGCAAATTGATGATTATGTAGAAATATTACACAATAAACAATTAAATATTTTCAACAAAGTAGAAGAGAGACTTGTTTGGCCATTAATGAACGAATAATTAGTTGATTTCACCTCCGATCTACAAAGCTTCATATGCCCAGCAATATTACTACCATTACCCAATCGTCCATGCTTCTGAATCAGTTTACAGAGGTGATGAGACGTCTCTTCAATGTATGTGGCGTTGCACCCATTACACGAAAATTGATAAACCAGATTGGAACATAAACTCAAAGGAGTATGGTAACGGTTCCGGTTACCATGGCAACAGTCGCGATTACCTTAGCAAC
This sequence comes from Girardia tigrina, assembly GCA_001938485.1. Classification (NCBI taxonomy): domain Eukaryota; kingdom Metazoa; phylum Platyhelminthes; order Tricladida; family Dugesiidae; genus Girardia; species Girardia tigrina. Next base: position 28,427 of record MQRK01247912.1, read on the forward strand.
GGTTCCGGTTCACTTGGCAACGCTTCTGATTGGTCCTTGGTACTCTAGCCTAGGTAGTAACGGTTAAATAAAGAACAGGGCGGGACTTTAAATTGTTAATTCTCTAAATATAGTCGATTTTTGGTACAAAATCATTTAAATATGTTTTACACTTTGCTGGTTAGCCTAGGCTAGTCCTGGCTATTTTAGAATAGCTATACCATATCACCAATATTAATATACAATCTATTGAAGTCATAAATGATTATGGTCAACATATTAATACTATGGATATATATGAATATGAGCGATATATAGTCTGTTATGTAATAGAAAGATGTACAATTGCGCAATTATTCAACCTTTTCGTTGACTGTGATGCTTTATGTTATGTATATCAATATATGACTAGAGGTAATTATACTATAAGACATGTATTACATATATCTTCATCATTGAAAAAAATGCATATATTACATGATTTTATATGAAAATCATGTATTTGTCTATGTTTTTCAGTAATTTATGTGAATTTTTATATATACATTCTTATAAAACCTATAAATAGTTTACACACTACATTTAGATTATGGCCTAGAGCAGCCTGCCTAGGTGTAGTGCATATATATAACGCATATATTGCATTTACTTTGATGAATCAAGTTTCAGTGTGATATATAACCATAATATAATACTAAAAATAGATAATAATATAATATATAACGTGTAAAACACCATAGAAACATTTGAACTGTTTTTTTGTGTTAACTGTGTTGTGAATCACTATATGATCACAACTTGTGATCATATATTATGTAAAAATAATATGATGGTTGATGATATGGTTGTTAAGGTATATTTGATAGCTGATATGGTACTTTTAATGGTTGATGATATGTCTGATAAGGTATATGGTAATTTTGATGGTTGATAGTATGGTTTTGAATGTATTTTGATGTTTGATATATCAATTTTGATGGTTGTTGAGGTAAATTTGATTGTTGATAGTATGGTTGATATATTATATTTGATGTTTCATATAGTAAATGTGATGGTTGATAGTATGGTTTTTAAGGTACATTTGACAGTTGATAGGTATATTTGAAGGTTGATAGTATGGTTGATATGATATATTTGATGTTTCATATGGTAAATGTGATGGTTGATAGTTTGGTTATTAAGGTATTTTGATGGTTGATATGTTAATTGAGGTAAAGTTGATGGTTGATGGTATGGTTGATAAGGTATTTGTGATGTTTCATATGGTAAATTTGAAGGTTGATAGCATGCTAGTAATGTTTGATAAGTTAGTTCTTTTAGTATTTTATATATTATTCAGCATTTGCTGTATTTTTTACATGTTCAGCTGTGTATTGATATGATGAATGCAATAAGTTGACATTATGGATGCAATACGTTGACATGATTGATGCATGACGATATCACCTTGGATACGATCACGTTTTGAATGGTTGATACGATATTGGTTGATAACATAGTATAATATCATAATATAATACATACCTATAATATAATATTTGAACACATAATGTGCATATATTCGAAAAAGCAATACGTATCGATTTTTTCAAAAATGTTGATATTGAATCTGACTATTCATATGTAAGTTACTATCCATGTGTTCAGACAGATTTTTGATATTTTGCTTGTTTCGCCTTATATACCCTATGAGAGTTCTCCCTCACTTTACACTATAATACACAACATATCAATAATCGATTAGTGTACGTTTCTTCAAAAATCTAAGATCATATTCCGACTATTAATCTATGAGTTTCTATACATGTGTTCAGACATATTTTTGATATCTTACTACCTTCGACCTCTGCCTAGCTCTATTTTATAAAAAAACATAAATATAGTACACTTTGCACAATAGTGAACTTATTGATTTTGCACACTTGCACATGTGAAGTATTGATTAACACATGTGCAGTATTGATTAGCACTTGTGCAATATTGATTAGCACAGCGCAGTTTAGGCACTAGTTCTTTTTAAAAATTATATGTATTGATTTTTGCACTTTAGCACATGTGCAGCTTGAAAAACACTGTGCTGGCACATTAGAAATGTGCGGCACAATGTACACTATTGATTAGCTCTTTTAAAGTATCGATTAGCAAATTTGTGTACTGTGCAGTGATCGATTAGCACTTTTTTCTACGGTAGCTAGGGAAATGTTACGGTTGCTATGGATACGGTAACCGTTACCATGGTTACAACCGCCTTGAATCACTGTCTTCGTTACTAATGAAAAATGTCCCTTGGTTACCGTTGCTACCTAGGTTAAGGTGATCGGAACCGTTGCTAGGGTGATCGAAACTGTTGCTAGATACCCAGGAACCAATGAGAAGCACTGTCAAGTGAACCGCAACCGTTGCTGCCTAGTCTAGGGTACCAAGGACCAATCAGAAGCGTTGCCAAGTGAACCGGAACCGTTGCAAAGGTAACCGCGACCGTTGCCATGGTAATGACTATCTCAATGTAAGCTCAATATTCTAAGGAGTATTGTACTATTGATAATGATATGCAAGAAAATCAATTGGAACAAGATAATTAAGAAAACCCCAAAAAAACCACAAACTAAGCCACATCAACTCAATATCCTTTTTCCTGAGTTCCCATTGAGTGCGAGCCATAAACTATTACATGTTCTCTTCCCGATTCGCCAACTTGTGATGAAAGTTCGGTCAATGAACAATTTTCTGCTCCACCTGTCGTCTTGATTTCATGCTTTATTAGATTTTTTCTGCCAATGTCACAGTAATACAGCAAAAAATGAAAATAATGGGGAGGAGTGAAAACTGGAATATGCTAACATGTATATGTTGTTATTATTTGAAATACAAATTGAAATGGTATATAAACAAGTATTTCGTTTGCTTAAACACATATATTTACCTTCTGATGATTTTTCGTTTAAAATTTAATACATAATTTGTATTGTTTTTATTAATAGTATGAAAGTTTTAATAAGCTCAAAATCAAAAATAAAAACAGAAATACTAAATTAAGTAATCACATAGCTAAAAATTAAGTCATATATATTATATAATAATGTAATCAAATTATAATTATCAATAATCATACTGCTATTCATTACGCATTAAAATGTGATATTATAAATATGCAATATTTAATGTTTATTTTTTATTTTTAATGACTATCTCAAGGAAAGCTCAATATTCTAAGGAGTCTTGTACTAATGATAATGATATGCAAGAAAATCAATTGGAATAAGATAATTAAGAAAACCCAAAAAAACCACAAACTAAGCCGCATCAACTCTTAAGAAACGTGTAGCTTCAAATAATGACTTACAAAAAATAATTGAAAGGTCTCTAGAAGGACATTCCACCTCGGCAATTGTATCAAGGTATGGTGTGAAATATCAAACTGTAAACAGCATTTTACGAAAATATTTGAAAACATGAGTAATACTTCCTTTAACTAACGGATGAAATTGGCGTTCTCAATTGTCTTTCGAAATTAAAAACCGATTGGTTGCCTATGAAGATGAAGAATGTACTATAACTGCTAAATTTGTCTTTATGGGTGTTTTGTCGTCTGCCGGGATCGATTAACACCGGAAAAGGTCTTCTGGTGGAGGAGCACGTCGATTTGGCTGCGCGCGTGGAACGAGGACTGCGTTGCGAGTATCGTGAGCATGTCGACAATGTTGACGACGAACTCCAGTAACCGGTACTTGTCGAGCAGGCTGAGCAGACAGTGGCGCGTCAATTCGATCGTGTCGGACTCATGGTGGAAGCATCGCGCGATTTGATCGACTCGATCTTCAGTACAGGTCGCTCCTCGAACATCTTCGGGCGAATCGATTTCAAATCGATCATGCAAATCGTCCTCTCAATCGAAACAATCGAATTATCCAATCCATTATTAAATCATCGGATTTGGTGATAATTATTTTGTCGAGAATCGAACTCAAATCCGGATCGAATTCATTAATGTATTTTGATATTTCAATGAAATTATCGTATGTTGAGTCTGATAAAATAGTGTCGAGATTCTCATCGATCGATTTATTGGTGATCTCAGGGATGATGATGAACGAGTATCTAGTGTATCCCGGTGATGCGATCTTTCGGGAGATCAATCTCGACTGATTTACCAAAATATTATCAAATGAACGAAATGTATATCGAATCATTCGATTTTGAATTTTATTATTATCAGTTGGACAATTGTTTAGCGAATCGGTCTCATCGTTTTTTATGATTGTCGACAGTTTATTATTAATGTATTAATTTAATCGATGAAAATCGATTATCGATTTGCCGAAACCAAATAACGAAATGAGATTCAAAAATTCAAAAGAAAATCTTTATTTACAAATTTAAAAGTGTGATGTACATGGCATATTATTTAAACAAGTTTGGATTAACAAAACGAATAATTATCGATATTTTTATTGTCAATTTGAAAGAAAGTCTATTTTCAAGTTTTTGAGAATTTATTTTCGCTGATCAATATATAAAAAAATCATTTGATTTTGGTTGAGGATTTGCCTGAGAAAATTTGTAATTATAAATAAGAAATAAAGGATTTTATGTATATATCTTTAATATTTATAAATACTGATTAAAATTTGTGTCACTACAGGGTGCATGACACTTTTGGTGTTGAAGTGTCACTTAGCACTATTGATAAAGCCCTTAGATAATTGGAGAGGACTTCAAAGAAACTCTGAAAGAAATAAAGAAAGGTTGCCTAAAGAAAGATCCTGGAAGTCCTATTTTCATTTTAGATAATGCTAGTATACACAGGTCTCCAAAAAGACTAGAAAGTAGCTTCATAAAATTTCTTGTATTTGCCACCATATTCTCATTTTCTCAATATAATTGAGAATGTTTTCTTTCAGTTTGGAAAAATTTGGTAATACGAGGTGGAGAGAACTATAAAATGCTTATAAATTTAATTTCCCACTAAGTTTGATGAAATTTTGTAAATTCATTGCAGCAGTTTTTATCATAAAATGTTAGGTTACTTATATAGATGTTGTTCTAAACAAGAAATAATGAAATAAATGTTTAGATTTTTTATCTTATTTATTTTATTCTTATTTTATATTTTTATTATGTTGCTTGCAAAGATTATTATATTGATCGAAAAAATGAAAATAAGTTTTTATTTATCGATTTACAAGTGAAGAACGTCGTTTAATTTGTATTTGTTGTAAATTGGTTTGTATTTCTCTCATAAATTTTAGATACACTGTTTGGAAAGAATTAATCAATTATGACTACTCTCCTGCTTTTATTTTTCAATGGATGCAATCAGCTACATATGAAAAGTTTATGTCATCCTTGGGGACTGAATATCGGGAGATGGTATTGATATAGTTCTTCTGACTGTTTAAATATCTTTTTCTCTAGCTGTCTTCTCATAGGGCAACGTTACCTTTGTATTCTGTAAATCTTACTCCAATTGAACCTGTTCCAATTGATAATTTTTCACAAATTAATGTCAGTGCTTCCAGTAGCATTATTGATCTAACATCTAAAGATGAAACTGGGACAGTTCCTTCTGATAAAGGTTCGATGAATATCGACTTTAAAAGTATTTTTATGTATTCGGCTAAATAAAGTTCTTAATGTACGGGATTGTAGATTTGGAAGAAGAGTTTGTTTTTAATCATGTTTCCTCGACCCCTGAAATCAAATATCCCGATGAACTGAACTCTCCTGAATGTCCTCCATCTCTAACTAACAACATTTCATCAACTGTAGTTCAGTCGGAACGGTTTGGAGGAATTCTAAAATCTTTTTTGAAACCGTTAAATCCGACCAAAACCGGTTCTAATAATAAGCCAATGAATCCCCAAACCGAAGCGATTTTGAAAGAGTTACCCGATTTATCTTATATGTCATCTAAAGTACTGATGTTTCCAGTCATATCAAATTGTGATGTTGAAGATAATATATGAGAGTTCATATTTCACTCTTGATTTGATTTGTTTTGGATGAGATTTGATGAGATTTTTCTGGTTTTTTCCAACTTTATTACTATTTTTAAAATGGCTGTGTGATTTTATATACGTAAAATAAAAAATAAAAGTTGTTGTTTGCCTCAACAATTATACATGTGCACTCGAGAGTTGCTGCTTGGTATTCTGCTGTTTTTTAGCTGTTAATTAAAAATAACGTAAGCAGACTTCTATCACAATCGCGAAATAGTAACCATTAAATAATAGCAACAATAATATTATTAATAAAAAAAATTTTTATAAAAACAACCACGTTTTTCAAGCATTACCAATGCACTAAAAAGAGCAAAATAATTTTTTTCTAGACATGTGAGAAATTTTATACCTAAC
>MQRK01247922.1:19916-30473 GCA_001938485.1 Girardia tigrina
ATGGCCAAAGAATCATCCAATAGTTGAAGTGGCAGAAGTTCAATCTCCCGTAACTCACAAGATGTACAATCAGTTTTCTGACCTCCACGCTACGTTATTAGCAGCATCGCAAACGGACTGGTCGGAACATCTATATTTAGGTGGCTTCAGACTAGCTGCCGTCACCAATCTACAACAAACAACGCAGGTCCCTTTATTTGAAACTGCAAACAAGGTGGAAAACTTCATCAAATCTGCTTATTTTGGCTGGCGTTTTCTCAAAATTATAAGGGCTCTTGATCCTAATCAACTTATGTCAAGACCGCGTAATTTAGAAAACTACGTGGCAATTCCAGAGATACATCACACCCCTCTCCTGGCAGCAGAATGACTCACCTATCGCAGTGTGGTGCATGATCTACATGGAGAACATTGCGATGATGTGCTAGCTTTCTGGATGAGAAGGCACGAACGATCTCCACAAATTGCAGCTATTGCAGGACGTTACCTCGGCCTTCCTGTAAACTCAGTGGATACCGAGCGTAGCTTCAATGCCTACAAGAATGTTGTGAGTGACAAGTGTCACAGTCTAACAGATGCAAGCACAAAATATCTTGTTGGTTTAAATTATAACTCTGCAGTGCTGAATCAGCAAAGAATTGAAAGACTAGATTCATGAAAATAACAATTTTGCCTTTGGAATTATTGACTTTTTTACATAACAACTCTTAAATGGTATTGCATTAGCGTCAGTGAGGTTAACAAATCTGTAGATTCACAATTCACACCAAAAACCTTTTCAGTGAGTTTTTTACAGAAATCGCTAACAAATCACAGAATATTTACAACAGGGTCGCGGAATTTCCTTTTTTTCGCCGCAGAAAAGTCAGGGTCTCAATTATAATTTATTATTTATTGGTTCGAATTCTGGGTTGATTTAACAGTGGTCAATTAAGTCAGCTCCCATCGTCATTCGGCGACGGTGACCGACAGAATTGTGTAGATGCGAGCTTTCCATATTGACGACGTCCTTAAATGAATTCACTCCGGTCCCTCCGCAATTTTGCATTTTATTTCATTATATTATTTTTTAACAACGAAAATTTTCAATTTCTACAAAATTAATTTTCAGCAATATAGTTAGTAAATTAGTGATAAAAATGGTCATTTATCAAATAAATTAGTATTTTATTAGTATTTTCATAAAAATTTTCACGAAATTCCTTGTAGGAATCATAAACATCGTCATTATTCGAAATTAGTTTTAATTTAACCACATAACGACTTGTACGGTTTTCGATCGATTTCATCGGCTTCCGGCCGCCTTTCAGCGAAGGCGCTGTACCGACAAAATTGTATTGATGCGGGCTATCCAGATGGACCACGTACTTACAATCCGGTTCGTCCGGAATTTCACATTGAAAAGCGTGACCGACAAACAAACAAACACACTTTTTAGACAAATATATAATTAAAATGATTTAAATCACAACAAATTATTACAGCGAAAATATCTCCCAAATTGTGATGTTGATAATGCGTGGCTGTCGATGAAGATTGATTCTATGGGTCCAGGTGATCTCGCTTACATAATAGGCTAATCACCAGTCTCTGAAAGTTGTTTCCGATAACGCATAATCACGATAGACCTCCACAGAATGTGATGTGATTCGGCAGACGATTTCTTAAAAAATGCAAAAAAGCAGAGCTTCCCGCATATGATCTTATTTTGCCACAAAACTAGACATTATTATGCAATGAAAAATTAATGTTTTTGTATGAAATCACTGATGATCTGCACTGATTGATGCAAACGGATGTCGAACTCATTTTTAAAAAGTATGACGTTTCTATGGTAGCTTAAAATGCTCACTAACGCCATCTACAAGCTATTAGTGGATTTAAGCTAGGTAAATTAAGTTGGAACGAAAATTCTGTCAGTTATTTAAAAAAATATAAATATTTTTTTTTAATTTACTCTGTCTTATATGGATTTATATATTATGGATTGTATATTGTATCTATTCTTAGGAGTATTGTATATATTATTCACATTTTATAGTTTTTGCTATGAAAAGTTATTGATTTTAAGAAAAATTTAAATTATTAAAAAAAGCGTAAAGAAATCCTCTATTTGGTCGTACAGTAGAGTATATTTCCTTTGCAGACACCACTTTATTAAAGAGGAACATGTGGAACAGGACCTTCGAAAATTTTTCGACCTGAAAACCCTACAGTTTTACCACCGCAGAATTTCATTGTTGTAGCTTTATTAGAGACAAATAATCGAAAGTAATGGCGATTGTATTAATCAAAAACCCCTTATTATTGTAAAAATGTTTCTTTTAATAAAATTTTAATTTACCGACAACTTTCATTCCCACTTAAATAATTCATACAAGCATATTTACAAAATTGTTAATAGTAATAAATAAATACTGTCGTACCACTAAATCCAAGAAATGTAATATAAAGATAAAGCAAAATCCCAGTTAACCAAAATGTATTACCAACTAGAACAGAAACGAACCAATTTTGTAAAATAATCGCTAAATGTCAATTACTAACTGATTATTATCTAATCTAACTTACAATTAAGAAATGGGAGTTGAAAACAATGTAATATGATTATCATGGGGAAATATGCATTGAGTTGAACATCAAAAGCATATCCCCATTCAATTATATCACCTGAACCATCCTTTTTATTTACTGCATAATTACAAAGAAGCCAAAAGACAGTAGCCATTATAACACATACTAAAGCGCAATCAACTAAGATGACCCAGAGAAGAAATTTTATCATATGTTTCAAAGTCATATTCAATACCAAAGCAAATATAATAGAAGAACCTGAAAGAAAATTAGAATATATATTTTTTTTAAATCACAATGATCATAATATTTACAAAATATTCTCTAAATATTTTGAAGAACGAAAATCATGTCAAACAAAATATGGTGTATACAGGATCAGGCAATTAAAAGTTACAATTTGAAACTGGTCACTTTTCTTTAGATTTCGTTAAATTTAACCTCATTTAGTTAATAATTAATATTGAAAGTTGATATTTATTTTATTTAAACACTTAAGTATATTTTTTATGTAATTTGAATTTTTGCGTATAAACTGTTCGGATGACGGCCTTTTCGTTCAGGCATCAGGCACGAAATCAACGGGCTATAGACTAATTAATCATCAGCTCATCGATAATGAAATTAATATTAATTTGCTCATTGCACAATATTAACTAATAACTTTCATCAATTATCGTTTCTCAATTCTACTAGATCAAGCTGTATATAAATAAGAATACTTCAAATATTTTTTCTTATTTTTATCATATTTTAATTACTAAATAATTGCAGATTTGTATTAAATCATCATAAAAATAGTTATTTTATTTAATTTTAATTTAAGTTTATAAAAAATTGATTTTATATCGGTTAAAGCATAAAATAGTACTTTTTTTACTCGTGCAAACTTTTGAACAGTATTGCACATAAAAGTGTTACATGACAAAATATATGAACCATAAGAAAACAAGAGAATCTCAAAATGCATTTTAATCTTAAAAACGCTGCTGCCTCTTTCCAGAGATATATAGACAACATATTTTCGAAAATTTCGTGCGTAGTAATCCACTTGAACTACATTGATTTGGAGTGATACGGTAGATGAACATAAAATAAACGTTTATTTCACTTAGTCTTTAGAGTTCTCAAAAACAAAAATTTAAAAATCAACGAAAATAGATGTGAATTCAATAATACAAATATATATTTCCTTAGTCATACAATTAGCTACAACATCTCACCTATAAAGGGAAAGTTTAGCGTAATTAAAGAACTACTTCCACTGAGGACATTGCGTGATATACGAGGATCACCAATTCGTCTATCACTGTTCGGAACTTCTAGCGCTACTAACAGAACTAATGAAATCCAATAGAAAACTACAGAAAACAATTGTAATAAATAATAACTGCATAATTGGTCGAACCACGTGCTAGTTTGAAGTACTGCCTTTAAAATCTATCTCGGCTCTGGAAATATGTTAGGCCCCTGAGAAGACTTAGTTTTTCAGATACGGACCTTCAAAAAGAATAACTACCGATCAAGGTAAGCAATTCGAGTAGACCTTATTGAAGGAATTGTGCAACAAAAACAGTATTCCGAAAATAATACCGTTACCATATAATCCGCGATCAAATGGAAAGATATAATTTTTCCATAGATATCTGAAACATATTTGGAGAACGAAATGGTGTTATCCTTATTTATATTTAAAAATACTTTTCCACAACCTCATTCCTCTGTATCATATTTGGATGAGTTTTCATTAGGGATTAGATAAAGTCTTACATTCTAGTTGATTTGATAAAAAAGACCTCACGCAAAAAATGATTTTAAAAATTTTATTTATCACACATATATACACACATATATTATATAGGATCATCAAACAATCAAGAAAGTCAAATATTCACGATAATGTCATTGTGGAGAATCAATCTCAATGGTAAATTGTCCTTGTTGTGGCAAAGAGTTGTGCAAATCTTGCACAAGTTTGATCGCACGCTCACAGCACTGGTTACTTCGGGCAATATTGATTGGAGATTCGTCTGTTTTACAGTGGAATTTCAAGCATATGAGAGCTTTTTGGTACTCATTCAGAGCTACGGATATTTCTTCAAAATCTTCAGCGCGGAACAATTGAATACTGTATCAGTGGTCAGTTTATGAGTAAGAAATAACTGAACAGATTTTATGCAAAGTTTTACAGGTTTCATGCATCAGAATAAACTTTCCTCTCAGTGAAGATTCGGAAGACACGAGTGAGGTGGTAGCAAAACTTCATGTCGTCTCTCCAGCCTCCTGTTTCTTTAATCTCAGTATTATTTGTTGCTGAAGGCTGCTTTCAATTTGTCATAATTGAACATCAAATCCACCACAAAAAGTACTCGATGTTAGGTGATCTAGTTGATCTATAGAGCTCATCGTCCATGAAGACTTGAAGAACGCGATCAAGCACATAATGCTGGCAATTGATGAACTTGGGCTTGGGCTGACCTTTCTATTCGACCATTTGCTGCAACTGAACAACAACGCATGTATTCTTGCCCGATATTCACGTTTATTGTATAGGTAACAATAATCACAATTGATCAACACAGTTTGAACTTTTCTAACATATCATTGAGTCTTTCTGCAATTGTTTGAGCTTTTACATCTTTCAATTTTAGGGCTGTCAACTTTATTTCTTTAGATTTATTCTTCAGGACAACTACATATTGTTCAAAGGCCTCAATATGTTGACAGTCAAAGTGCATGCTCCACTTCTCCAAATGAAGTATGCTCGCTGTTTGGTTCGTGATTGTGTTCTAATGAAAATTCATAAGACATTTTTTAATCTTTCATTTAATAACAACAATAAACATATTATTTAAACACGTTTTGCATAAGTAAATTTCTGAGGAACTGTTTTTTTATTTTCTTTTATAAACCAATTACATCAAAATAATTGTAATTATAAATATATCTAAATTTATTATTTTAGAAATTTTGTATTGTATTTATTTTATAAAAATGTTTTTAAATTTAAAAATATTTAAATTATAAAAATAAACTATTTTATATATTAATTTTATACATTAACTCTGTATTTAATTTTATATACATACATATTTTTTAAATATGGTATTTTCTTTTGAATAAACAATTTATTAAATGTAGTTTCACTAGAAATAGAAGAACAAAGTTTATTGAAGTACAACACACAAATTCAACTTCTGTTTTTTATCACTTATTTAAACAAATTTACTTTCGAATATTTAACAACATTATTACATCCCCGCCAAAAATCAGGTATCCATTTTGATGGTAAAATGATAGCAACTCTTGAGAATCATCAGGTGAGTGAGGAGCGTTTAGCAGTTATTGTCGGAGATGCTTCAGAGTTAAAGCTGCTAGCAGTACCAAGTTACAAAAAGGCGACTGACCAAATGATTGGGTCAGTCATTGCAGATCTCGCCATGAAGCAGCTGATGGAGTGGAACTGCAGTTACCAGATAGTAAACATGATGTTTGACACAACCACTTCAAACACTTCAGAGAAGGCAGCCATATTTCAGTCCACTGATTACAGTCCTGAGGTACAAGAACTGCTGGCAGTGATGAAAGCTGATACACTTGCTTGTATTGCTGGAGTTAGTGAGTTTGTTCGGGATGACTATTGTGAGTTCAAAGGCCTGTCATTAGTCTTCCTTGGTGCGGCTGATGATGAATTACACTACCGTCGTCCAGGTGCATTGCATAAAGCCAGATGGATGGCAAAGTTAATCTACAGATTGAAGATTGCACTAGATGAGAAAGTAATTGAACAGCTTCCAACAGGAACAATCACTTTCGGGAATCAGATGACAAAGATTCGTGAATTTTCCACTTTCATAACTCAAGTGTATTTTATGTGGTGGCTCACTTGCAAGAATGCTGTTGATGCACCATGGAACGATCTACAGTTGTTCAAGCGCCTACTACAGTATCATCTGGTGAATAAGGATATCTCAGCATATGCAGTACGGGCTTTCAGTCGACATCAGTGGTACCTTACAGCTGAAATGTTACCACTTTCCTTGTTCAGCAGTCAAGTGCCGCTGACAGAACGACAAGCTCTGGCTGACGCTATGCTTAAGGTGAAGCCAGCAAATGAATGTTTAGATCCTCAGAACCGCTTTGGCTCTGGATGGGGTAAGCCTCCGTTTCCAGCAGCTGTCACTGTGTCGACAAGACTGTACTGTGTCGACTGGTACTGACTCCTGGTTTACCATACAGCATCTGCAGATTAACAGTGACTTCTTTCTGCTTCCCGTTGCTCCGTGGGAAACTAGTGAAGTTTATCAGAGCAGTGCAGAGAATGTTAAAGCAGTGAATGTCATCAATGATGCTGCAGAAAGTGGAGTTAAACTGCCAACCAATTTTGTTGACACAGCACGTTCAGAGACACACTATCAGGACATTCTTCAAGTTATGGAACAGGACCGTAGCAAAAATCCAAATCTGAGAGTCCAGAAGAACTGACAAGAACAATCATTTACATGCAGAACACTGATGCACTAATTACATGGCTCACTTAATGTAAACAGACTCAAATGGCATTGTTTACCGTTGGCTGTTAACTTACTTTTTATATAATTTCGTGTTATTAAGCTGAACAGTAACCAATTGTACTCAGCACATGAACTGTGACAGCAGCATATGTTAGCTGAAGCTGTACCATTTGTACCATTTTTGAACTTATAACTGTGAGTGTAGTAGAAAAAACTTGTTTTTCACTTTAATAATAAAAATTGTTGTTAGATTTCATATATCACGAAGTTCATTGCCACTGTGGGACCTCTAAATATCTTTAAAACTGTAAAATATTTGTCACTTTTTCTCTTTATGCACAACCAAACACCATGGAAACCCAGACAGCTTAAATCTAGGTAATTAATTTTTTGTCTATGGACCGTGATGCACCCTATCCTCCATATTTCACCACTAAACAGATTGGTTTGCGTTTTGTTAATTTTTTTATTTATATAGTAAAACAAATTCTTTATGTTTGATTGTTTATGCTTTTATGAATCTTGAATTTTATGAATTTTAATTTAATTTTAATTTTAATTTTATTGATTGTTAATGCAGTTTTGGATTTTTATTAATTTGTTAATTTAGTTCTTGAATTTTAAATAATTTTTTTAATGTTGTGGAGTTGGCGTATACAACAGAAATGAATTCTCCATTGGAGGAATGTCAACCTCGCTCATCGATATTACATTACAGAGACCCAAACTGCTATCAAAAAATGCTACTCATCGTTGCAGGAGAAGTTCCGAAGGAACTCCCTCGTGAGCTACAGGATTTTGTTGTTTACGCAGTGCGAGTTGATAGCTGCGTCAATCTGCAAATGGTGGATTATATGTAAGTCTCTAAGAGAATAGTAACGAAAGAGCGTGAAGTAAAGAACGTATTCAAAGCCTTCAACGAACCTCAACCTATTGGATCCCTTGGACTGCAATAAGCCACTCAGCATGCCCTTAAGACCAGTGTCGCACCAACTTCCAAGCTGATTAGTGTTACAAAAAATGACGAAAGCGCTAATACAGAAGCAACAAGGGAGTTTGGGAAGCTTATGTAGAACTGGTTGCACCATGACATATTGACGTTCTGGTATGCTGTTCACAAAAGTGACCAAGTTTTTAAAAGCATTGAAGTAGGCGTTTCGGGGTTGCATATCTGGATTAAAAATACCAAGCCTCTAGCTATCTTATTCAGGACGTCTAAAAAGGCAACGGAACTCCTGCATCAATTTCAACCAACGGTGAATCATTTCCCTGCTCATTACGAAGTTCGATTTGCTGAGCACATAGTCAACCTTTTAACGGCCATTCTTCACACTTTTTAAGACAACAAGGAAGTTTTTAAGTTTTTAGAAGTGAAATGCGAATTGAAAAAGAGTGAGCAACAGTACGGAGATATTTGAAGACATGGACATGTGAATCGCATATAGTTTGGCTTAATGGCTTATTTCGTAATTTGCAAAAGCACTTACAGAGTGACGACCTGATTCTACCAGAGATAATAAACACTAGAGATTCGGCACTATAGTCCCAGGAAACAGAGACTCATTTTAGGAGCTGTTAACACGAATATGCCAATTATAAAAAATCAGGATCCGATGCGCCTCGAAATTGTATAATCAGCACAGAATTATCTTGGAAAGAGGTTTGATGTGCAACAAGAAATAATCCAAGACATATTAACTCTTGAAAACAGCAGAACTCGAAACATTTATTAATGCAGGAGTCAAAATAACATAACATTTGTTTTCAGAAGAAATCCAGAGATTTTCAGATGACTGCTGAGCAATGACCAATAAATTCTTTACCCTCATTGAAGTTGAAATACTTCCTACAGTGCCACAGCGGCGTACTTTTGAAAGTAATATTGTCTTCGGTAACACTCACTCCTCACTGCATGCTTCTTGAGAGGCTTGATTCTTTATACAACTTGAACGTTTCAGCCTATCGCACGAGCACCTCAGCTGAGACAGCTAACTCTTGCATGATAATCCCAATGAATTGAAAGGGGACCTGCATGTTTGATCCTCACAGTGCTGTGGTTGAATTCTTGTGGGTGAAAGAAAGACGAGAAAGAAACCCAACCTTGATATTTATTCAGAAAGTGACTTTGTTACCAATTCTTTTTTTAAAAGTAACATGTGTTGAAGTATAATGTAATATAGCTCGTGTTGGACTGTGTGTAAAATGTTATGGGTCGGGTGACTTGTGTATTTCATTTAAATCTAAGAAAACTTGATAAAAAACTTTTTGGAATAGGAAAATCCATTACAAAAACAAGGAAAATAAATATTTTCATCCGAGATTAAAAGTTACAGAATTTCGGCACATGACCATCTCATATTGCTTGTGCCCCCCAGTGAAAATTTCTTAAAAAAGGCCCTGGTTCAAAGATTTATTTTTATGTATTAATTTTTTCACTGCCTCATTCAAACTTCCGATTTTTATTTCAGTCTCTTTATTCTTTGAATTTAATATTTCATTTTCTTTCATAACCTCTTTCTTTCGAAATGATTTTGTTTCTAAGAGAAATTGTGAATCTTATATTTTTAATTCAAAATTAATATTTAATTCTCTGAACTCTCTTTCGTAATCTTGAACTTTTCTAGCTTTCTCTATTTCGGTTTTACTTCAATTGATTTCGAATCACTTTTTGAATCATCTTTCACTTTTGGAAGTAATGAATCTAAATTCATTTGCTTGATTCGATTCTCGACGTTTCCTAATTGTTTGAAATCCTCTGTTTCATTTAATTTATTTTTATCCAATTCTTCATCCGATAATTTATACGATTTATCAACAGTATTTTTTATTTCCTTTTGAATTTCTTCAAATACTTTATGTAGAGAAAACTCGACGTCTTGAATCGCGTCGATGATTAGACAAACGCACTTCTTTAATTCGAAAAAAATGAACTGCGCTCTGCTACAAAATAATAGTTTGTAATTATTTGCAGTCATTTTTTACGATTCAGAGATTTCAAATTCGAAACTAATTAGAGGCAATAATTCAAATCTTTATTTATTTTCACATTTGTTTATTATGACCTTCACAGTGATTTGTTTAAACAACAGGATAAAGTTTTCCTTTTTCAATATTCAATCTTTTTACAATATAAAATTAAATGTTTTTTTTTGAATAATTTTTTTAATCGATTCGGTTCATTGATTTTACTCGAACAGTTCTAATCCTCTTTGCATATCGATTCGCCCTTTACGTTGGTCACATCAAACATTTCATTTAATGAATCAAAGTTTTGTTTTTTTCTGCAGCGCTCATAGTCTTTCAAACGTTTTGCTAGTTTTTTTACAAATAGCTTGATCAGATACATGAGGGAAGTTCAATGTTTTAAACTCTACAGCTATTGAATCGATTCTCTGTCTTCGTTCTTTTGCAGTGTATTCAAGAAATTTGAGGCGTCAAATGACGTGGCTTTTCAGGGGTATGCGACTTC
>MQRK01247924.1:0-12310 GCA_001938485.1 Girardia tigrina
CTAGGGGGGGGGTGGTCGACAGAATGCCCATTTTCCCCCTACTAATCTGCAGGACAAGACCTATGATCCAGCTCAGAAATGGGCGCTACTTTACATCATCAATACCAACGACTTCATAAATATTCCAAAAGACTGAGCTATGGCTAATTCGTAACAAATTTGAATATGAAAAGAATTGGGATATTTATTCTCTGAAACGAAGTTAAATAAAATAAAGCAAATTTAATTCTTAAAATTATTTAAGGAGTAAATTTGATTTATTTTTTAAAATATTTAAAATTAGATAATAATTTATATCTCCAATGGGCGAAAGGTCAATAAACTACTTTTTACAGCCATTACATCCAAGTAGTTTACTATACGGTTCAATAAAATTTTGTGTACCAAAAATTATGAATATCTCTGAAATATATACACTTATCAGAAAAGCAAAACGGCCAGTAAAATATGTTTTACCGTTTTTAAAAAGATTAAAGTTAATTTTTCTGATAACATCCCCTCTCAAACAATAAGACAATTGTTTTCACGTCTCTAAAACCAAGATTCTCACATTTATGCCACAGGGGCTGCGACTTAGCACTTGCTCATGGCCTGTAACATAATTTATAGTAGCAGGGTATTGTTCGGTGCAATGATATTTTGTGGTCTTTTCCAAGTTTCAGAAGGGCGATTGTTATTGTCGAATATATTCATTCATGATTTAGACTAATGGAGTTAAAACTTTTTAAGTGAAAAAGAAGATGATTTATTTGAATGACTTTATGTGATGTTTGAGATGTACTGGGATTTTATTGAAACCAAATTATTTTACTTTATTATTATGAGGGGTTAATTTACGTTTTCATATCACCAGAATAATTTATTATTTTTTAATTTAAAAGGATTTTAAAATTGAATCGAAAAAACTTAATGGATTAATTTGTGGCGGGATAATTAAATTCACAGAAAAATTTGTTTAAATTTGTGAATTGTTGTTATATAAATAAATTTTGTTGTTAAAAATGAATTCTGATATCGATGTTGCACCCACCTCCCACATGGCGACTAACGTTGCAATGGACATCTTCACGGGTCAACTGTTACCTGAAAAGTATAGGAAAGGCGATAATGAGAAGACATCTTTTGAAGAATGTGAAACATTCTTTGATTTTGCTTGAATAGCTTAGGAAAACCAAGATACAATATTCATTTTTTCGTTGGAGAGAGATCTGAAAGGCCGTTATAAAGCGGTTGGTAAGACCATAGTAGGTTATAAAGACCGATTGAGAAAGGCATTCTCTCGAAATTCCTCACTATTCGAAGACCTGACTGAGGTATGCCGGTACAGGATGAAGAAGATATACCGGAAGTATTTTTGAGAAAATAGAAAAACTCGCAGCCAAGATCTTGAAACATGAATTTTCAAAAGAGGCCATCACGAAAGCATTATTGTTACATTTTTGTGATGATAAAAAAGTGGACATAAAAAAGGAAGTGAGACTTAACAAAGTGAAAGGAATAGATGAGATAAAAGAAAAGATAAAGGCATTACATGATGTCAAAAGTGTGACAAAAGACGTAAATGTAGTAAGAGACCAGGGCATGCAAAACAGACCCCGGAGTTACAGAGGAGCGTAATATGAGACAGTAAATACGGACAAAATCAGACAGGGCTTGGTAGAAATACTACAGAATACGCTCAAGAAATGAAAGCGGTCAAATGTAGAAATTGTGAAAAAGTAGGTCACACAAGTGAAACGTGTAGACAAAGAAAACCAATCAAGTGTTTCGGATGTGGAAAAGAAGGACACATAATAAGAAACTGTGCGGAAAGGAGACCAATACAATGTTATGGTTGTGGACAACAGGGACACGTAAGAAGAAACTGTTTAAACATCGAATGCAAAAGATGTCAAGATAAAGGTCACAGTGAAAGTGAATGTTATACAAAACCTAAATGGCAGAAGAAGACAGCAAAATACAGGGGACAATAACTATCAAGGATCGGGCTACAATCAACAAAGATATAGAGATAGAGAAGACAGAAGACTAGGAGATAATCGGAGATTCGTGAATAAAATAGAAGAAGAATATGAAGAATCGGTTACAGGAAGTGAACACCCAAAAAGCAACGCCTCGACAGAAGTGGAGCTAGTCGGGGCAATAAATTAAAGGATATCAGTGACTCCCAAAGTATTGGTATTTATTGTAGAAGTAATATATCAAATATTATAGACGTAGTGATAGACGATGAAAGGAATGTTGAGATAAGCGGAGCAAGAGAAAATGATAAAGTACGGAAATTTATAAAAACTTTTGAGGACAAGCTTGGACGAAGTTTAGGGGGAACAATAATCATATCCGGAACAATATTCGAGTAATATTCATAATACAGTGAATGTCGATAAATTTTTTTGTGGACAAACAGTCATTTGATATCTTTGATACTGGATTTGAGCCCAGTCGTCGTGAATCATGGCGTTTCTGGCGTGAACATTTTCCAAATATATTTTCACCTTTTCCGTATGATACGTCAAATGCGCATACCACAAATATTTGTGAGTCAATTTCAGTTTCGATTCAGGAACATTAAAAAATTCTTGGGCTTCTTTAAACTATTCTGATGAGGAATGGTCTTTATTCACTGGTTGCAGTTGAATATTAGTTCCAAATAGAGACGGGAATCGAGTGCTTTATTGATTATTTTTGATTTTAATCTTTATTGTTGTGACTTATGTCAAAAAATGTATCCACACGCAATAAAGTGATCGAAATGAAATATAAAACACAATATCAATCACGTATTATTATTATTAATTTTCATTACAAATTTCGTTTATTTCAAACGACTTTACAAACAAAGATCCAATTACACAATCAAACATATTTTTAAAAAAATAATAATACATTTTTATAGCAGATTTCAATTGAAACATATCAGAAGGTATAACAATGTTCCTATGACAAAATGAAACACTAATAAATTTTTCACTCCTGATAAATAAAATATGCGGCTGTTGGTGCGAATTTGATGAATTTTTGTGATTGAATATTAAATATTCATCGAGTTTTAAGACCCACAAAACATTTCCGTTTTATAATTTGCTCTCATGGCTCCCCCGAGAAGATCGAACACTCTTTCTTTTTTCAGATAGCATCAACAGAACTCATTTCAATGATTTATTCATTTTTTGGCCTAAATAAACGATGATTTTAATTTCATGAATTAGAAAAAAACATTATCAAGTGTTTTAAAACATATAGAGATAAAAATTGGACTATGAAAAACATTTGAGACAAGCGGAGTTTATTGTTTCAAAGAAATTGTTAATTTCATAATAGCACAATATCGGATTATCAATGAAACGTAGCGCTTTGAAGTGGATGATATTTTATATTATGAACGGTTTATGTGATTCAAATTTTCTTTTCCCCGTGCCGCAAAAATCGATTTTGCCATTTATTGTTTCGATTGTGACAAGATTAAAATATTACAATGAGTCTATTCTCAGCATTTTCATCAGACATATTTCACTGATTGCTTTTTTTCAGATTAGTTCAATACAAAAGTCTGCTCGATATACCATTCTGAGAAATGTTAAATATATTCATACATCATCAGGATCCTCGGTCATCAGATCGCTCAACACAAGTCAGACTGAGGCCGTCATCAATGCTCCAAATGGACAGACCATTCTAATGGCGGGAACGTTTAACAATGGAAGAGCTCTGACTTTCTATAAAGAGGAATGCTGTTCCCATTTATTAAGTAACAATTATAATGATTGGGACAAAAATCTTTATACCAATATTCCTATTTGGTTAACGTATGGAAGATGTACAAATTTGAGTAACTGTTTGATTCATATAAACAATTATAAATCTTACTTGAATCAAGATGATAAAATTGTTTGTTATTCCCAAGGGAGTTTCAATTCCAGTGTCAATGTGAGTGATCCTCAATTAATAAATAAATTACAAACAGGCAAATGGGGAATCATCTTTTCTGGAACATATTGGGTCTCTATAAGTCAAACTCAAAAGAATCTGATGGGACTATTTGGAATGTGCGGCACTGTCTCGTACACATCAAGTGCAAATTCTGCCTTGAATCAGTGTAACAACATCCCTCAAACAATAAATATTCCCTGCAAATAAACAAATACATTCATTCTTGCACCATCACCAACAATTATTCATTTACTCTCATTTTTATTTATTTCAATTTATCACTTCATTACTTTTATTTCAGTTTTGATCCTCTTTACTTGTTCTAATTCAGTTTATTTTAATTTAATAAATGTTTCTGATATTTATTTATCATAATTTATTTTGAAATGAAACATATAAGGTTCAACCTTTGTAAAATTGGTTAACATCTTCTTCTGGAAAACCAATATGTGAAGATGTGATGAAGTGTACTTCCATGACATTTCATAAAAAAATGGACATGTAATCGCTTATGTGACTAATATTAAAAAACGGATACATAAATATAAAGAAAAAGTTTGGTGATAACTTTTTTTAATTTGTTAAAATATAAACTTATAAAGAAAATGATGCGATAAGATTGTAAAAGAACTAAAAGATATTGATTAAATAAAAATATAGGGCTTGTTTGCATATTACGTAACGCGAAAACATTGGGGAGGGGTTAAAGATTTTGTTACGTTTTGTTACATGGAGGGGAGGAGGGGGCGAGAATTTTTTACACAACTATGAATTCATTTTCATTCCGATCTAAAGAATTTTTAGATCAATGTCATATTTAGGATAAATACATTTAAAAATTATCTGTCACTACAATATGAAATAAAAAGTCTTCTAATTTAAAGTTATACGACTATCTTTGTAAATTTATTCTCCTACTAAGGACTGAGTGCAAAACATATTACTAACTTTAAATCTCTATAACTCCAGCATAAATTTAAAAATTACAAAAACCTAATCAAGTAGACTGTTGTTTGAATAAATCAAAATAAAATTCATTTTAGTATTCATTTTTAAATTTAATTTTTCATGAATATGTCGTCAGAAACAGGAAGTTTCGAATTAATTATTCGTTTATTTCAAGAAAATCCACAATCAAATCAGAAAACAATTTCCAGAAAGGCAAAGGTTTGTCAGAAAACAGTTTCTAACGTTTTGAAAAACATTTTTTGAAAACTTGAATGTTTTTAGCAAAATTGGTTCGGAAAGAAGAAAGGGTTTTTCGTGTACTCAGAATATGAAGAAAGTAAAGGCTCTGTTAGAGAGAAATTCTCGTCTATCAAATCGAAAACTGGTGGTAAAGGCAAATTGTAGCGAGAAAACAGTTCGGAAAATTAAACAGTCTGTGAGTTTAAAAATATATAAAGTTCAAACAGTACCAGACCAAAACGCTAACAAGAACGTATAGGCGCAACAGCGAGTCAGAAAGTTGAAATCTAGTTTTCTTGCGTAGAAAAAATGTTGCATTATGTATGATGTGACATATTTGCTCTGCGACTATTCCCTGCAAATCGTACAAAAATTTTACTCTGCAACTAAGAGAGGAGAAGTTGAAGAAAATTTTAGAAGCAAGAAAATATTTAATTTTCTTAAAATAATTCTTGCTGGGCAGGCTATATGTGGATGCGGGAAAAGGAGTAAATGTTTTTTCAAATCTGGCACAATAAACACAGAAGTCTATGTGAATGAGTGCTTGCAAAAGCATTTATTACCATTCATAAATCAGCACGAAGGTTTTACTTTTTTTGGGCTGGATTTGGCATCGTGCCACTGTGGTAAGGCAGCCAAGAAGTGGTACAAAGACAATATGGTCAATTTGGTGCAATGAGAGGCAAACGCAGCAAATTGTCAGAGCTTCGCCCAATCGAAAGATATTGGGCGCTGGAAAAAGACAATTAAAGATGACAAACAAGAGGTCACAGACAATTGCAGATTTTCGGAACAAGTGGAATGATCCAGCCAAAAACGTGACAGAAACTATAATTGCAAGTCTAATGGCAGGCATTCCGGAAAAGATCATAGAATTTATTTGAAAAAATAAATAATCTTTCTTAGCTTACTAAAATTATTTTGTATCAAACGCAAAAATATATGTTACGTTACGTGTAGAGGGTGGAGGGGAATCATATAAATATAAGGTTTTGTTAGAGTTTGTTACAGGGATGGAGTGGGTTCTAAAGAAGTCATTTTTTGCGTTATGTATTATGCGAACGAGCCTATATTTAAAAATATACTATATATATATATATATAGTTACTCTAAAATTTCTAATAGTCATCAAGTACAGCTATTTTTTCTCATCAATTTTTTTTCTAGAGAATAATCCCCCACTTCTAATAATTCCCCGAGCTGAAAATCTTTTAAATAAAAATTTTTATCTAATATGATTTAAACAAGGATTTTTGTTGTGTTATTTGGGAAGAGTTTTAGTATATCAACTAATGAACTAATATCGTTAAAATATCAAATCTCGTTTTAATTAATAACAGATTTATTAAAGCAATAAACAAATCTTAATTATCCATAAAATTGATTTATTTAAACTTTAAATGTAAAAATTGGTTTATTTACGTTTTATCAATAATTTTTAAGTATCCCAATATTGTATTGATCCCCAATGGAATCTAACAAGCATTGCAACCAATATAAACTAGAAGCAATTAATGATTATAAGGTTGAAAGCAAGAAGCTCCAAACACCAAAAAATTCTAAATAGATCATAAAACACTGATAAAATTGCTTGGGATACTCTTTCAAAAGAACTGATTATAAAAAGTTTTTATTCAAGTTTAATAGTTGAAGGAATGAGCTTGCTCATTGCCAAAGATGCATAATTTGGTATCAAATTTGGAATAAAATATTGTGCTAGTATAAATCATCAAGTTCTTTATGATGAGGACTCTTCAGAATTGATGAAGAAGTTTGATTTTTAAATTATTTTTGATTTTTAAAAATATCTGATAAAATTCCATGTACTTGTTTTTCTAAATTTTTAAAAAAAATAGAATAATCGACCAGGGGGATTATTGGTAGTTTTAGAGTATAACAAAGAATGATGTAATTATGTAATAAGATCTGATCTGCCAACGGGTGGGGTAAATTACAATTACATAATAATGTATTCTAAATAACAACACTCATCCATTTAAAAATATATTTC
Source organism: Girardia tigrina (assembly GCA_001938485.1). NCBI lineage: Eukaryota > Metazoa > Platyhelminthes > Tricladida > Dugesiidae > Girardia > Girardia tigrina. The sequence continues at coordinate 7,130 of MQRK01247924.1, forward strand.
AAGAAAATATATTTACATACATACATTCAGTCATTATCAATCATATACACAAACATAAATATCACAATTTTACGATTTCATTGATACACACATTCACATACATTTTAATTCGATAAAACACATTTACATTTAAACACATACATTAATCGATTGGAATTGGTCTATTCAAATGGACAAAGAAAATGATTCAATACATTCTTTTGATTTTGAAAACTTTATTTAACAACCATTCAAATTAGAACGAACCGAATACATCAACCACTGCTGAGATCGAAAACACCATCACGAAACCTTATAAAAGTGGAAGTTTTTAAAAATTTTTATGGCCTTTAAATTATTTAATTTTAAAGATTATTAATTTTATTATTAATTTTGTTTAATTTAATTTATCTAATTATTTAGTTTAATTTACTTACTGATTTAACTTTACTTTATTTTATTATTTAAATTTTATTTTATGATTTAATTTATTTACTTAATTTATTTAAAATGGCAAATATTTATTTATTTAATTTATTTCTTTAAAAATTAAAACTAGCAAAATGTTCGGTCAATAGAATCAATTTCCGCTCCAGATACTTTAGAGAAAAGTCTTGGAATTGTAAATTTTATTTGATCGAGTCCAATGCGTCATCGCTAATTTTAATTTTTAGTGTCAGATGATCACATTCAATGGATACTTACCAAATGTAAGTAAAATACGTTGGCTATCAAGAGGGCAAATTTTATTAAAAGATATTATTCATACGTCTATGATAATTAAATTCTTTGAAGAACAAAACCAGTATTCCCATTTATCAAATACATAATTTTGTAGAAATGCTGCTTTTCTATGTGACATTACAATGAAGCAATATTAACTAAATACAGGAAAAAACTAAATATATATAGAAAAAATTTTTTGGGACTAAATGAATTTTGATTAAAATGATAGATAGTTGTGATTATTATTTGTTTAAGTATTCTAAAAAGATTGTAAATAATTAATAAATTCTACTTGTTGATATTATGAATCCTGAAGTGAAACCTTGAGATTTAATTGGTGACCACGCTGGTGTTCCAATAAAAGTTTGAGGCTTCCTAAACTAGAACTTCCATCAATCTTTAAGGAAACCCTCGAGAAGAAAATGAAGGAGTACAATGGAATGGATTCTGAAGAAGGTCAAATATGGTTTAGAGACATATGCCAATGCTCAGAATTTTTGGGTTAACATTCTCGGAAATTTGTAACTATTTGTTGATAGACGAAGCGAAAATTCTCTGGGGGAATGTAACAGAACAGGGTAAGAAACCAATGTCAGATGTGGAATCCAAAAATTGGTTCCAGAAAACATTTATAAAGAAAGTACCACTGTTGAAAGAATTAGACAAACTAAGCCAAATTTGTCAAGGTGAGAATAAAAGATTCTTAACATTCGAATTAAGGGTTCGGAAAACAATTGAAAATTTTAGAAAACACAGCGATGAAGAAATTTTGAATGAACTTTTGAAAAAGCGGATAAAATCTCAAGTTCTGAAGGATCGATTTGTTTTCAAATCTAACATATCGGTGGATGAAATGAGAGCGGAAGCTAAGATTTATGAGGACAACATATCAAAAGAAGAAAGAAATGATGTTTTAGCCGCCAAAATATCGTATGCAGGAATGGTAAAGAAAGACAAATATCAAGTTAGTAGATATGAAAATCTTGAACAAAAAAGAAATACAGCTCGATTGAATGAATCAAACGATAGACAACCAATATTAAGAAAGGAACGTAGAATACCATCGGAAAGATTTAATAAAAGTAATGAGAAAAGATCCAGTAAAATGTCAGAAGATAAACAACAATATAATCTCCCGGTGCATTCGGCTTGGTACGAAGCAAGGAAGTTATATTGCAAAATAAAGAGACTTCCAACTCCAGAAGAGGAGCATTTAACCAGAGATGATTGTTATTGCTGTGGAAAAAATGGGCATTTAAGGAAAGATTGCCCTTTAAATAACCATTGTTTAATCTGTGGTAAAAATGGACATGGGTTCAGAAACTGCAATCATATTAAGAATGGTAATGTAGTATGCATCAAAAATGTGTACTATGAAGACAACGTGGAATCATATAAAGATGAATATGAAGATGATTTAAACGCCAGAGACTCCATGGTGAGCATTTCGTCTGTGGAGTCGGCATAAAATATCCAAAAAAGCGAATTGCAGAGATAGTAGAGGGATCAGATGGTAGATGGTGGAGCTATGTTAATCTGAACAATCACAATGTATTAATGTTGTGGGATAGTGGAGCGGGATTTTCAGTTATAAGTGAGAAGGTTTGGTTAGAAATCGGACAACCCAGATTAGAAAAGAGCCAAATTATATTAAATGGAGCGTTTTCAGAAGGACATAAGTATTTGGGAAAAATGACAGTGAAGTTGAAATGGAGAGAAGATTTCCATGCGGTAGATTTTTTAGTGGTGAAAGCAATCCGACCGGCAGTCATTGGAGGTGTTAATGTCATGCATAAATTCGGAATCAAACTTGAAAAAACTACCAAGAAGTCAGTTGTAACAGTGGAGACAGATATGAAACTGCAAGAGCAAAACAAACGAATGGAAGACCTCGTGAAACGATATGATAATGTTTTCATGAAACATGAATACGATCTGGGATTTACGGATATTGTTGTCCACAACAATATCCGTAACAGAAAAAAAACCGATTTTTCTGAATGCAATAAGGCAATCGATTCATTTAGAAAGTCAAATCGAAGGATTTCTGAAAGGATTAGAAAAGTCAGGAATAATTCGGAAATGTAAAAGTGAATGGAACTCTCCGTTAGTCATTACGCCAAAGAAAGATGGAAGTATTCAAATTTGTTTAGATTTCAGAAAATTGAAGGATGTATCAAAGAAAGTTTCCTTTCCAATGCCAGACAGCCAAATGTTAATGGATGCTCTGGGTGGCTCCAGAATTTTTTCTAGTATAGATTTAGGCAAATTGTTCCGAAGATAGAATTCTGTCTATATGCAACAGTTCAGAGTACGACCGGATATTCGCCCTTCTAAGTTGTGTTTGGTAGAAAAATAAACTTACATGCGGCAGCAGGAATAGCTAAAATGAAAGAGAGCAACGTGATCAAGATGAAGGTAAGAGAAAATTTAGAGAAAGCGGCAAGACGAATGGAAAATTGGGAGAGAGAGAAGAGAACAAATCGACATTTCGAGGATGGTCAGAAAGTCTTTGTAAAACAAGATCCTACAAAACTGTGAAAGGACACTCCAATTCGATGGACCGTACCAAATTTAAGGACATATATCGCCACACCAATTGGAACTACAGAATTTGAAAGATGGAAATATAATTCGTCGAAGAATTAAGTGGATTAAGAAAGTGAATAACGAATTATAAAAGATGGGAAGTTGTGATTATTATTTGTATAAGTATTCTAAAAAGATTGTAAATAATTAATAAATTCTACTTGTTCATATTATGAATGCTGAAGTGAAACCTGGAGATTTAACTTCGATTGTTGTCAAAAATAAAAATTTCTTATAAATATGAATATGAATTGGATTCAAAATTTTCGGTGTTTCTTTTTGAGATTTTTCAAGATATTGACAAATTTAAAAGATTCAAACATTTTTTTTATTTTTAATAATTGTTAATGATCTAATAATAATTTCTTTTGACTATGTAAATAATTGATTCCAGTATCAATGGAATTCCTGGTGTCCTAATCGAAGTGTTATATACCATTAGAAAGCCCGTGTTATGTTCTACAAAATTAATGTTTTTGCCTATATTATCTTTTTTTCTTTTTTAGAACCGTCAAATGGATTTTCAAGTCGACAAAAAATCGCATTTTAGATACCTCCTTCTTTTCGCCTTTAATCGAGGTCCAAATGCGAGTGAAGCTACCAGAGATATTTGTGCCGTGTATGGAGAGGACGATATATCTGAGAGAACTGTTCGGGATTAGTTTGCCAGGTTCAAACACGATAATTTCGACCTCAACGACTCTCCTCGTCCAGGAAGACCAGTCGAGATGGACGAGGACCAACTCGGGGATCTTTTGAAGGAAGATGGCCGCCAGATATGCAGAGAATGGGCCGAAAAGATGAATTGTGATTTTTCGAAAATTTCACGCCACTTCAGTTGATGGGTTTCACTCAAAAGCTTGGAGCTCGGGTCCCGCACGAACTCATCCAAAAACAGAAGGATAAGCGGCTATCCGTTGCTGCTCAAAATATCGCTCGACACCAAGGTACCACAGCGTAATTTCCATGGCCACATGCAACGTTTCTTATACAGAATCGTCATTGGAGACGAGAAATGGTGTCTCTATGTGAATATGAAGCAAAGGAAAGAGTGGGTGAGTCCTGTAGAGAAAACCTAATTTCAGGATCAAGAAAGAACTGCACCCGATGAAGACAATGATTTGGGTATCGTGGGATTAGAAGGTCTAATCTACTGGGAAATGCTTGGAAAGAACATGACAGTAGAAAATAATCTATATAAAGCCCAATTGCATCGAGTCAATGAGGCAATTCAACAAAAAAGACTGGATCGACAAGGCCAGGTGATCCTCCTCCATGACAATGCTCGACCACACACCGCAAAAACTGTCAAGATGGCACTCCAAGAGCTCGGTTGGGAGGTCCTTCAACATCCTCCCTATTCCTCAGACCTCGCCCCGACGTATTACCATCTCTTCCGCTGCTTTTCAAATGAAATGATGGGTTTTATCTTCGAAAATCAAGATCATCTTGAGAATTGGCTCATCAACTTCTTCGAGACTCGACCTAAGGATTTCTGGCGAAATAGATCGTTTCAGAATCAACAAACTGGTGGAAAGATGAGAAGAAGTAGTGAACAATGAAGGAGAGTACATAATTGATTGAAGCGTTATTATTTTTGCTGTTAAAATGTTATGATTTCATTAAATATTTAATTAACTGAGTTTGGTTGTTAAAATTCTTTGAAAATAAATGTTTAAAAAACGACGGCAACTTATACAACAACTCAATATATTATTTTAAAATATATTTTATAATATTTTGATATATAATATAAGATTTATTTAAATTTTTTAGATATTATAATTTTTTAAAACTAAACACTTTTTAAAATTTATTCTGAATATTAATATCTTAAATTTTATACATTCATGAATCTACTTCCTTTTTATTTTGTATTTAATTTGT
>MQRK01247925.1:10560-25735 GCA_001938485.1 Girardia tigrina
CGAAAATTTCTGAAATTCTCAAAAAAGTGCTCAAAAATCTATTTTTTCGTACATATCTGAAACCCATATGATATATGTATGTTGTTTACCATCAAACAATACCTCATGAATCTCCTAATCTACACCAGTATAATCACAAGTACCAGGGTCACCGTAACCAAGATACATAACATTTTATTTTACATGTAAAATCTACATGTAAAAACTTCTATTGTACTTCAAGCATGCATAAATATAATGCATAATCAATTAATGTACACAAGTATAATCACAAGTACCATGGTTACCATAACCATGATATATAAATATATTATTATACTATTTTATATATTATATTATATTATATATACACCTTAAAAACCATGAAAAACACCTTAAAATCATGAAAAATACCTTTAAAATCATTGAAACCATGTAAAAACTATCAAAAATTACACAAAAAAGTATAAAAAATCAATTCTACACATGTGCTAATCAATACTGCACTTGTGCTCATCAATACTGTACTAAGCCTAGGCTGCCATTAAATCAATAATTTCACTATTGTACAAAGTGCAATGTATTCATGTTTTAATATAATATAGTGTAAAGTGGGGTAGTCGTTCCATTTTAATATCATTTGCTTTCGCCTGTACATCGCTAGTCACCGGGGTAAAACGAATGTTTTGGAAGCCAAGTGAAATTACGTCGCGTATTTTCACATTATTCTTTAATTTTAGACAAATTTTTATGCGAACTTCTTTTGTGCTTTGTGCTTCAGAAGCACCCCACTACACTCACTGAAAACACATAACACATTATTATGCTGATGTCGAGAAAATATAAGAAAACAAGCACTACAAACACAAAACAAAGGGTACGACTGTTATACTCCCCCCACATATTATGTAATCTGTGAAGATTTATATATTCTTTAAGAATAATTATTTATTCAATTACTTTATTTAATCTAGTAATAATAATTAATTTAATTTATTTTTATTAATTAATTAATTTAATTCATTGAATAAATAAATTTAAATTAAATAAATTTTAATTAATTATTTATTTATTTTTTTATTAATTTAATTGAATAATTAATTTATTCTTTAAGATTAATTATTTATTTAATTACTTTATTTAATAAATTAATAATAATTAATTTAATTTATTTTAATTAATTAATTAATTTAATTCATTGAATAATCAATTATTACATAAATGAATAAAAAGTAAATAAAGTAAAGAATAAATTAATTATTTAACAAATAAATTATTAAATTTGATTTGATTGAATTTCAATCAATTAATATTTAATTATTTATTATTATTCCTCTAATTCGAAACGAAATTATATAATCTATACCGATTACATAATATATGGGGGCAGTACAACACTCATTCCAACAACAATTCATCCTATGAAAACAACCATATATACAACACCGAAACAACCAGTAAAATCCATTTCAAAATTCCAGAGTTCCCATTAAATAACAAGCAATACATAAATCAATGGTTAGAGACTTGCATCAACCTCTTTAAATTCAACAACATAAACGACGAAAAAGAAATTTGCAAACGGTACGCCGACTTTACCGCGGAAAATTTACAACAAAATTGTCAATAAGTGAACAATATCATCTAAAATATGAATAAAAAATTAATTATGTAATGATAAAACAATGAATCATGCACGGGTTTAATTTTAAAACATTAATGAATAGAAAATTTCAGATCGACATTTAATTATTCTTTTTAATGTAAAAAGTAAACAAAGGGCATACGAAAAATTAGTAAATTCCTAATTTTAAAAATTCAAAAAACATTCTAGAACAAATGAATAACACACCAAAAATAATTTAAAAATATGTTCCCTTTTTTTAATTTTGCAGACTTTACTTCTTGTGGAATATTTACCCTGTTTTTTCGCAGTGCCAACACAGTCAGAACGTTAAATATTATTTAACATTATTTTTTATATCAATATTTATATTGTTATTTATCCAAAATATTTATTTGCTTATAATTATATTATATATCTATTAATCATTATTCATAGGATAAAAGAATTCATCTAAAGTACTGTATTTATCGGACTATAAGTCGCACTCGCATATATGTCGCATCCCATTTTTTTTAAATTTTGAAAATTAAATTCAACAGCGTATAAGTCGCATATTTTTGTGACTTGAAAACTTGAATCAAAAACTTTTTTTAAATTATGCAAATGAAGAAATCATTAAATTTAAATTAATATTATTTAATTTTGACTTTAATTATTTTGTTTTATTAAAATAATTTGAATTTAAAATCCACGTTAAAAATGAAGAAAACAAGAAGATCGTTTACGGTCGAAAGAAAATTGGAAATTATTGCTTATGCTGAAAAACATGGTAACAGAGAAGCAGAAAGAAAATTCAATATAAATGAAAAAAATACTCTGGATTGGAGAAAATCGAAAAATCCTTTAAACGTAATGCCGAAAAAAAGAAAGCAAAAAGAGGGGGATTTGCACATTGGCCCGATTTAGAAAAGGCCGTTAAAAAGTATTTAATTGAGAAAAGGAAGAAAGAGTTTAAAGTTCCTACAATTGAAATTAGATTAACAGCGAAAAAAATGGCAAAATATGATTTTAATATAGAAAATTTTAAAGTAACGAATGGTTGGTGCACAAGATTTATGAAAAGAAATAATTTAAGCATGAGAGCAGTAACTTCAGTCGGACAATCGTTGCCAGGTGATTGGGAAGAAAAAAAAGAATCATTTTTTACTTTTTATTAAAGATAAAAAGAGGGATATCGATTTTAAGCATCTTGGGAATATGAATGAAGTTTAAACAAATAATTACCTATATTTTTTCATGTTAAATATTTCATTTAATAAATAAATTTAACAAGTAAGATATAGAATAAAAAATAAAGAAAGAACGATTAAATGGAGTAAATTGTTTATTTATAATTATTTGTTTTATTGAATATGAATGCAATCACTGTTGGTTAAACTATCATCGGTTGACAGTTTCAATCGATAATTCAACGTATTTAAACAAATAAATTCATTTTCTACCTTATTTATTGTGAATATTTGTTTGTCAATTGTTCTCGTTTTTGGAATTTTGAAAATTAATAATACTATGGTAAGAATTTATTTTTTTTCTATTTAAATAAAATATTCTACGAAAATTATGGTAATTTATTTTTTTATTTTTATATTTACCATTCAATAATTTTAAAATATTATTTTTTTTTCAATTATTATTATTTTTATGAATTTAGAAATTATGTCTTACTATGAAGAGTTACCGGATTTTAACTTCGCAGATCAAAATTTAAATAATTTAATTAAAAAAAAGATTTAAAATTTTATGTTATAAATATTATTAATTAAACATTAAAATCTAAATATATAATAAATTAAAATACATGACATCTTTAATTAAGACTTTTAATTAATTATGATTACAATTAAGTATTTAAAATTAAATATAATTTGGAAAGAATTGTAGTTCAAGTTAATTAAATTTTAAACTAAAGATTACTTATTGAAATATTTAAAATTTATGTAAATTAATTTCAAAATGTTAAGATTTTAATAATTTAAAATAATAATCAAAATAAATATTTTTATTGTAAAATTATTAAAATATTTTAGGATAAATAAAAATTTGAAAATTGTTAAATGATTATTAGTTAAAACTAAGTGAAATTTCGTTTAAATTTGTGTATAATAAAAATATCGATTGTGCGTTTGGGAAATCAAATATCGTATGAGTTACCAAAGAATCAAATATAATTTTGAGCCAGATTATCCTTTTCTTGAGATAATGGGTTACATATTTTTTTAAAATTTTAGTTAGTAGAATAGTAAAATAAAATTGACGAGATAATATTTATAACAATCATCAATTGTAATTATAAACAATGAAATGTCTTTATTGATTAATTATGAACTCATTAAAATCTATTTGGACAAAATATTAATGTCATTTCAATGAATAAGATGAGCAAATTTTGTTTTATTTGATTTTATCTTTTATTGAAGTTGAAAATTTAATTAAAAGCAAAACTCTTTCATTTCTAAATATATATTTAAGGACAACATATTTAGACGGATCAATCGTATTCTTTAAGCACTACTTTCTGTATTCACTTGTTGTGAAGTCTAAATGATGATTATGTAATCGGGTGTATGAATCACGCTAGTTAATAATTCTCAAAAAGCGCATGTGGAGACTGCTGTTTGAATATTGATATTATGACAACTTGACCTAATTAGCAATGCTTCACACGACATTTCCAAAAACGATCAAAATTTTCACACCTAACCAACCTTGAATTTATCAATTTTAATATTACTGTATAAAATTTTTGGTTATTTTTATTTTTCAAAATCAATATCAAAATTTATATTTATACACTAATCTATGCCAATGGAAAAGAATCAGACTATTACACAAAAGAATGTCATAAATTATTCAAGTATTTATATAAATTCAATATAGGTTTATCCAAAAATAAAGAGATTCTGTCGAGAACGTTAATTTCGGGAGAAGGTCAAGAGATTTCTGAAGTTTTGTAAGTGAACCAATTCTCCGATCAATTAGATTTTTATAAAAAAAAGAATAAAAAAAGTGATTTAAAATATCAGAACATATTAAGAATCCTAGATTCTATGTGCTAGAAGTAATTCTTGAGTTAAATCAAAGTATAGTAACCTACCTTACTCAAAGTATCTTCCTCGTGAATTCCTTCACGTAATATTAATCCAAGTAACATTTTGATATGTAAATAAGGTTATTGGAAACTTAGTGGTTTTACCCTTGTCGAAAATGCATCACACAGTGGTCTAAAAACGATTTTATACAAATCGAGAACAAGAAAAACATTTCAAGTGGAATTTGAATAAAAGTGTCCGGAAGTAAGGAAAACTTTTCATACAAGATCTCTTTCACAAGTTTTCTCTCTAGCACTCTTGATTTTTTCAGATTTAAATCAATGCATTCTCGTCCCTTCAATCCTCACAAAATTCCAATGTCCAATTTTTCTGATAGAATATCAGAATGTGTCAGAAAAGATTTGAGAGAACCATTAAGGAAACTGCCTGTATAAACGCAAAAAGTAGGCTAATACCACAACTGATTTATCTGCTTTAAGATTGCAATGAAGGTTTTAATCTCTATGAATCGAAAGACAACCTCTTCAATAGCTTTTTTAGATAGCTCCAAAATATGACAATGTAATCTGTTTAAAAAGACCCGCATGTAAAAATGTTTAAAAACAAGTTATTTGAACTGATTTATGATATAATATGATCGAATGGCTATTTTAACCAATTTCTGAATTAATACTGTGTAAGAAAAAAATGCATTCATGTATTTTTAAAATAAAATTAATATGCTGTTGTCTTTTATTGAAAATAAATCAATGAAAATTTTAAATATAAAATTTAAACTAATACATATTGACCAGAATGTAATAGTGAAAAATACAAAACTGTACAATTAGGAGCAGAAAACTGAGTCGATTGAGTAAGGTTCTTGATCCTTCGATCAATTCTAAAAATAGAATCGCTTCTTGTTTCATAGGATGAGTTTTCTATTTTACAGAAAGGCTTTGATTTGAAGTTAAAAATGATTTTTAAATGAAAACAAACAAAAATTAGATAATCATATGAAAATAAAAATGTTTACATTCATAACAATTGATTTATTTTAATAAAAGTTTTGAAATAAGAAGTTTAAAATAAATAATAAGCGGATTAAAATTTATTATATTTTTTAGAAATAATTTTTGAAAATAAAATGCTATGGTAAATTAAAATTTTTTAAAACTTTTTTAAAAAAATTCATCAAAAAATTTATAGTTATAATTTTAAAATAAATTTTATAATTATAACTTAAATTTTACAAATTAAATTGAAAGAAAATTTTAATAACAGGATTTTGGCGAAATGATTGAATTAATTGGAAATTTGTTTATACGCGTATATTACTGTAATGAATAAAGTATTGCGATAAATATGAATTCTGAAATGGCGGATAATAAAAATGGCATAAACGCTACTAACAACAATAAAATAAATCACAATCTGACACCAATCTGTTTACCAATGTCTATCTATTTTTGAAGTCAATAAAGTTTCCCAGTAATTAACCTTTGTTATATAATTTAATAGGTTTGTAACTATTAAGAACACCAACATGGGTTTTCGAACTTTTATTTTCAATACAATCAGAATTGTCTTTTGGACAACTCTCAGCAAAGCTTTCGTAATTCGACATCGTTCTAAATTGATAAATTTTAGTTAATGTTTNTTAATAAACAATTATTCGAACAAATTTTTCATTATTTTCAGATTTTATTTTTAAAGTTCAAATTTTGTAATTTTAGTAATAATTTTATCTACATATTAATTTTATTTAAAAAATGATTTTATGTAAAGAAAAAACATTTATTTAATTTAAAACTTAGTTAAAAGTTATTTACTTTATTTAAATTTTTAATATGAAAGTTTGAAACGATTTAATATTTTTAATGTTTTTAACACATTGAATGCTGAGTACGAGATATGTCGTACTTCAATATTCATTAGTTAGACGCTAAGTACGAGATATCTCGTACTTTGGCTTACATTACTAAGACGCTAAGTACGAGATATCTCGTACTCAGCATTCAATGTGTTAAATGCTAAAAAGGCAACAATGTTCGATCATATTTTTTACGCGTAGCGCGCGTAGCAGACGTTCGGTGCATGATGTCAACAGCAGTCAATGTGTTAAATATCTTATGTTGTACTTTAAAATGCAAATTATACTCGAATAATTATCTATCGTGAACATCCTAAATATCAATTTTCCATCTGGGTTGGAGAAACACATTTCCAAATACTAAACTCAACATACAAAATTCAACTAAAACCAATTTCAACATACCACATTTAAAATATTCCTCACAGTAACCTTTGGACTGATATACAAAGTTGACATAAATTCATAAAGTAGTTAACATTTGTTTGTAAAATAAATCAAAGACTTAAAATAATGAAAGAACTATTTTTGCAAGGATTTTTTATTATTCTCTTGCTTCTTCTGAATATGGTCGTTCTAATATCAAAGGAATACTTTTGTCTTTGTAAATTCCATTTTGTTTAGTACGCAAATTAAATCATGTTTTAACTAACTCGTTTCCCTTATAGAGTAACGCAAATGAAGCTTGTAGCGATGAAGAGGAGCTGGACAAAATGCGTCAATCTCTTGTCGATTTATCTAAATCAGTAAAAATATTTTCCCCAACTTTTAAAACTTGACTTATAAATCAAGGTAGCGTCGTATGAAGATCATTACAAATTTAAATTTAATCCTACATTTTCCGATGAGATCGAGAATTTGAAAGCTAACATTGAAAAATTAACGACTATCGTTTCAAATTATTTTCCTTTGGTCTCAAATTTTGATTATAAAGATGTGAGGTACAATGGATACAGATCGCTATTCAGAATTATTGGAAAATGTGTCGACAACTTGTCAGAATCATTGAAGAAGTCAAATTTTACCTCCCTTACTTTTAAGTAAGGAAGTTGTTGAAAGGAAAGTGTTAAATATATGTATTTCTATGACTTCAGTCGTGAAAAGAATGAAAAGCAAATTAGAGACTACATGCAGTGTCTGTTGCAATTGACCAAAATGAGCTCTCAATTTAATAAAATGATGATTATTCAAAAAGACGTTAAAAAACTTTTTCTTTTTGAAGAAGACAATGAAGAAGTCTACTCTAACTTGTTAAAATATTTTGAAGCTTTCGAATCTAATGCATTTTATGGACAATGTTTGGGATTTTATCTGTGCCAGCCATGTCAGATGCTTGCCAAGGTTTTTTGTTCTATTCAACTTGGATTAGGACAAGCGTTGTATGTGAGTTTCTTAATTTATTTTAATTCATGTGTTTTTGTTGTTTTGTTCAGCTACCTAAATCAAATTTAGAGATCATTGTTTCTACTTTGGTCAATAGTGTTCAAAGTTGGTGGATGGAAGAAAAACGATCACAGCAAATATCAGATTTATACCGACAAGCATCAGTTTCCTTTTGTAAGCAATTCTGGAATCTTGTCGATCATCCGGCAGTGGTAAGTTGGTCCCGAGTTACACTACCAAACATGTCAGTTGTCAAAGAAATCACATTAGAACCAACAGCACTAATGGTACCACATGCCATAAGAGGTACTATACTTTTAGCCTTTTAAATTTATGCATTATTAGATATCATAACAAAAATTCTTTCCCATGAATATATAGGGTGCATAATAAGTATGGATATTTTGCTTCTTCAAATTTCTTTGGCATTCTAAAATTTTTGAAACTTTTGTCAAAATGCATTATTTGTAAAATACTTACTAGTGATTATAATAAAAGTGATTATAAAAAGATCGGACGGAAATTTGGCCAGAAAGAGAATTTATGTTCAATTGCACTTTTCTAACTACCACCGAATTCTCACTAGCAGAAATGATATTTTGTAAAAATAATTAATTTAAATAATAATCCATAAACAACTTAATTATGTAATTCACTTAAGTTTTCTGTCAACATTTATCTCATATTTTAATTTAACTTCCAAAATTTAACAGCTGTTATTAATTGATAATTAATTTAATTCAGAAATCACTGAATTTTTATATTATTATTATTATTTTATATCATTAATTTCCCTTAATAAATACGTATAAAATTAAAATAATTGAAGATTTTTGAGAGTCTGCCACTGTGTAGTGAAAATTCCGATAGTAATTTTGCATTTATAGTTTTAAAATTTTGACTGTTTTGGGAATCGGTATTTGGGGTTATAACCTTTCGCTGCTTCTCATGTGAAAAAACTACATGCTTACTCACTTTCTGGACATTTAAAATTAATATATCAATTTAGGAGTTCTTTTATTTCGTTTAATAAATTCACTGAATTTGTCACAGTATAAATATTAAGAAACTAGAAACCTTATTTTATGAACCCCTACTAAAACATATAAACTTTAGAGCTAAGTATCTTCAATCAATTTTCCACTCATTTTCTGGGTTCAACCTCACTGACTTGAATATTAAAAGAGGATACTGTTACACTAAGATGTTCTTACATCTGAAAAGTCAGTGAGTTTTTATTAAGTTTTTAACTAACTTAATAATCACTTCGAGAATGAACGCTTCTCTTGGAAGAACAAGTCAACATCCCATTAAGTGTTCAGATGATGCGCAAACATCAACCTAGCAGAGCTCAAAGCGACAAATGAGGCAATAAAAGCGGCTTTCGTGTTACACCTGAACAACTTTGAGATTGTCATTCATTCCGCCTCACTGTTCCGATATTTGACGAATGGAATGACGGGCAATAGATCAGTCAGATCCAGTGGAATGAGCGAACTGCTGGAAAAATGTCTCATCATCACTATCAAGAAGACCATCGAACTGCAGATGAAATAAAAGCTGGTCAGTTCACCGGAGAACAAAGCAGAAGGTGAAATCAAGGGGAGATTAAAGGATTATAGTAACCATATGTTGCACGTCAGGTGTAAGCCCGAGGGAAGTTTAATTATTCTAGTGAGGGACCAATGGCTATCCAATGGATTTTAAATATTTTTTAAATGCATAATTAATTAATATTAAATAAATAGAAATTCTATAATAATTATTTTATTTAGATTATATGGTAATTGTTGGGGTTCCTTTTGGGGAACTTTAAATTTTTGATATTTTTAAAAAATCATATTTATACTTTAGATAAAGTAAAAATAATGTCGATTAATTAAAATGAAATAATTCTTTAAAATAAAAATTTAATTTATCGATAATATATTTACTAATTAAAATAAATAAGATTTTTTTAAAAAATATATTTTATAGTAACATTTCTACTAATTAAATCGAAATAATTTTTGTAAAAAATTATAGTTCACAGATAGTATATTACTAATTAAAGTGAAATAAGTTTTTAAAAAATTTTAGAGTAATGATAATATTTTAATTAAATTGGGACAAATTTTTATAAAAATGAAGTTTTAAAAAATTCACAATTAAATATCATCTTCGAAGTTAAAGAATATTGTAAAGAAGATTTTGATATATTTTGTAACACTATTTAAAATAAAATCATAATACTTTTTAATGTATAAAATCAATATTAAGTAAAATAAATTTTAAAAAGAATGCAATTTTATTAAAAACAAATAAAAGATTTTCATTAAAAAATAATTTATCATCGAATAATTAAAAATCAAAAAAACATTTAAGAATTGAATTTTTAAAAAATATTTTTAAAAATCTAAATTTAGATTTGAATTAATAAACATTGTAAAAAATTAATAAAGCAAAAAACAACATATGATTTATACAAAATTGAATAAAATAACATATTTGTATATTTATCGATATTATTATTTATATTTAGAATTTTGAGATCTGGATTATGTAAATAAAATTTTGTTCCTCATAAATTTGTTTCAATAATGAAAATTGTAAGAGAAATAAAGTTTACAAAATTAATGACTTCCAATTTTAATCATGAACCTAATATATAATATTGTTTATACTTTGTACAATTTTATTTATATTATTATTTATACAATTATTTTCTTATTATTCTAAATAATTTTAGAACGTATTATAATTTTTATCTAAATTGAATTACATTGTCGAATACTGAATGTGTTATGTTTTATCCTGTTAACCAGGCAGGACACGTATGAAGTTCTGGTGCAAAATAGGAAGAACGTATATAATTGTCTCCAAAATATATGTTGTGCTCTTGAACTTGCAAAGAATAAAACATAATTACGTCAGGTTTGCGTATTTAAAACATACTAACTTAAAACATTCTTAAAATAAATACGAGCCAGTTATAAATAACATAATAGTAGAGAAGAATACCCGGTTAACAGGTTAATACTACAAGTTTATTGGGGAAAAACCATTTTTAATTGCAGTATAATCGTAAAGATAAGTAAAGGACAAACAATTCAAGATCCCTGTTTGAACCTCTAATGTTGTTGACAAAAAATGTTTTGTGTCTTTTCAATAAGACAAGATACATTCAGATGGATGGCGTATCAATGGATTCTCTACTAGCTACAACATTGGCTTCTATTTTCATGCAGTTCACTGAAACACATATGAACGAATATAAATGACGAATAACCACCAGTGTATAGAGGCTATTGAATAAAATAAATAATATATGACCAATTTATTTTTACATAATTATATTTTCACGGTAAAGTCAATAATTTTTTCAATTTATTATTTTCATTTTCAATTGAAGTATTATTAATTTTATATTTCTGGTCACTGAGTTTGTGTTTCATTTCGACACGGATCGTTGAATGTTCTTCTAGGCGACCAGAGTTACTCTGCCGTTCAATAGCGATTGATTTATGTTTTTACATTAGAATGTTATGTGCAATTCTCAAAGCAACTGGATTTTAAATTAAATATTTTGTTTCTAGACGAAGACGTCATGGTAGCACCACCCGGCTTTCAAACTGAAAATGAAGGAAAAGTGAAAATCCGGTTGTTAAGTAAATATCGACGAAAAGGAATGGAATGGTTGAGGATCGGCTCTAAGGAGGAATTTAGAGACCCGAGTCCATGTCTGTTGTTTCACTGTCACGGAGGAGGATTTGTTGCTCAGTCATCTCAATCTCACGACGTTCGGTTACTATAGTTTGCTTTTATGTCATTTAAGATAAAAATCCACGAAATATTGACTAGAAAGTTGTTATCTTTATAAAAATATCAGCATACTTTTCATTTTGTTGAAATTATTTTGGTTCTGAAGTTTCGAATCATATCGCTGTTCCGCCCGACTTTCAGATTGTCCCGAGAATCGGAAGGAGGTAACAGGGTTGCGCAGGGAAACTTTCTGGTTGTGCTGGGCCCGTTTTAAATTGATTTGCTGCCGAAAATAAATATCGACAATTTTTCGGTTTGAATCTTTTTTCGTCAAATTTATCGTCGGCATCATTGCATTTTCCAAAAATTCATAAATTAAAATTAAACGCATTTTCAAACAAACTCCACAAGACAAAAAAACGGGATTAACGCAATTTTTATCGATTCTTTATTTTCATTTGTCCATTTTAAAATTCATTACAACTAACATATTCAAACAAATTCATGCATTCACCTAATTTCATTAATTTTTGTTAATAATAGTTTTCTTTTCATTTCAATTTTTTCTCGATTTGATCTTTTTTAAAAAAATATTAACATTATTTCCAATCAAATTTACAAATTTTATAGTAAAAAAACACAAAACAGATTTAAATTTCACAAAAGTTTTGTTTCCCAGTTTTTTCACGGCGAATGATGAAAAGAGAGCGCGGGATCCATTAAATATTCTCATATATACCTATAGATATAATTTATGATATTAACAATCTAGTAACGATAATTGAATCCTGAACAATCGCAAGGCTGCCGAAACATAGCTGTATTCATAATTTTTAAAAACATTTACGGGAAATTTCGTGAATGAAATATATAAACAATTTTAAATTATATTTTCACTAAACATGTTTTGCCTTTATCGCATTCCATAAGTTTTATGCTGCTGTTGTTGACTCATCATCAATGAAAAAAAATTGTGGGCGAAAAAAGAAAAGCTATGGTGATAAATTAAAAGACATCAAGAACATTCCTCTAAATCGGCGAGGAACCCTTCGAAGTTTATCGTGTGCCAGCGGTATTCTAAAAACAACATTATTCAGGAATTTGAAGGAGCGTAAGTTATTAAACGGGTTTCATCCACTGTAAAGCCATTACTAACGGATAGAAATAAAATCGACCGCCTGAAGTTTTGCCTGTCCTATGTAAAACCAGATGGGTGTTTCGAGAATTTTTGCAATCATGTTCATATTGATGAGAAATGGTTCTACCTTTCGAAGGTCAAGCGTAACTATTACTTGACCATGGATGAAGAGGTTCCCCATAGAACATGCCAAAGCAAAAGATTTATCACGAAGGTGATGTTTATGGTAGCTGTTGCGAGGCCTGAGGTGATGTTGGTTCTGAGGATTATTTTAATGGTAAGATTGGCCTCTGGCCGTTTGTGTATAAAGAGTCAGTCAAAAGAAGTAGCAAGAACCGAACAAAAGGTACTTACGTCACAAAAAGTATTGAATTGATCAATGCGCAGGAATGTAAAAAATGATTGTGCAAAATGTGCTTCCAGCGATCAGGGTAAAACTTCCCCAATCAAATGATTTCATTTACGTTCAACAAGACAATCCGAAACCACATTTCAACAAAGATGATCCAGATATATTGGAAGAGGGATCAAGAGATGGGTTTTCCATTGTATTTAAAAACCAACCACCTAATAGTCCCGACATGAACGTATTGGATCTCGGGTTCTTCAATGCCATTCAATCCATTCAACATCAGCATTCTCCGAAGACCATTGACGACCTGATTAGCTGCTTGAGTAGTGCTTTCGATGAGCTACACCTAGATAAGCTGGACAATGTATTTTTAACACTTCAGCAATGCATGGAGGAGACGATTCTTGCGAAGGGGGGAAATAATTATAAGTTGCCGCATATCGGGTGTTTCGAGATGGTACTCTACCAGCATCTCTAACGTGCAGACCAGAAGCGATTCTCATGGCACGGCAAAATATTGTAAATATGAATACTGACCCATCATCTTAAATAAAATATTGTAAATAATAGAGTATTAAAATTGGTTTCAATAATGATTATAAATGCTTTTCAATAATTATAATAAAATCTTTTCAGTATGATTTACTTCTTGGCTGTAAAAGTTTGGAAATATAAACATTATTTTGGAACAAAAAGTCATGGTAATATGTAAACATTATGTCGGAACAGAGGGAGTATATATTGTTATATTATATATTTTATATGTTATTGTTTATAAGGTTTTGAAGGTAGACATGTATGACATGATATTTTATGATAAACATTTATTTAGATAACATTTCATATATAACAAATATATAGCATATGTACAATATATACAAGGTTTTGAATGAAGATATATATTCATAACCATATATTTTAAACACAACATAAATAGTTACAAAAGTCATTGAATATGTATATAAATTGATAGTTTTCAACAAACAACTTAACAGGATAATAAATCTGAAATGTCACATTGGTCAGATATCATTGGTCTTTGACATGTTTCCTTCAATATCAGGTTTAGTGCTAATTCGGGCGCCATTTGTTCCATCTCTATTTTACGAACGTTTTCTAGGAGTTCCGTCGTTATGTTTTTATGACCTAGATTCATCTCTTCTAATCTCTCTGCAATCATAGAATATATCGAAGAGATAGACTGTTCGAGCGTTTCTATCATCGGTGGGAATGGTGCCATTTCCCGATTGATTTTCGGCGTTGATGAGGGAGGGAATAATAATGAACCATTTCATGAATTCACAGTTGATTGCCGACATTGCGCTCAAAATCTACGGTAAGGTTAGTTTTTATGAATAATAAATAATTTTTACCTGAATATTTATCATTAGTTTTATTGCTACCATGAGCTCCTTCTCATATTTCAACCGGATCTGTAGAAATGTAGATGGATGTGGTTGTTCTATCCGATCTGTCATTCGTGAATTTTTCCGAATTTTCGCCATGTGATATTTCAGGTTTGAATCATTATATGACAGAGGATGAATTAGGTCCATATTGAATTTGTTGGTACGTATTTTACGTACTAATATGGCATTCTTCTTCAACGTTTTTAGTGTCACTGTTCTCTATCCATGTGATGTAATAAGTGGTGATGGGGACATTTTCCATACACCATTTCTGAGAGGCTGAAGTGGAGAACAGGATCTGTTAATAATTTTTCGACTTAGAATATATATCCAGGGGTAACTGGATCTAACACCGTTTCTGTTTCTTTAATGATTAAAACTTTGTTTTTTGTTAATGTTTTCTTTGAGAGCCATGTTGCCATTTTTATATTTTGTTTTCTTAAATCAACGTATTGAAGGTCTTCCTGATCGTGGAGCATCAAAAAGAGAATACGTTGATTCAAATTTAGTGATCAAATTTTGAAAGGCAGTAACGGTAGGTGCATCTGTTTTGGATTTAATTCCTCTCAATGTAGAAAACTTTCTGATTGTTTCAGAAGGGCACCGATTGTTTTGATAATACAATTGCACCAACAGTAATCGAT
>MQRK01247926.1:5502-27490 GCA_001938485.1 Girardia tigrina
TGTGAGTTCTCTTAACAGTACTGATCCGACGTTTGACCAGCAGCTCCCTCATTCCACTAGCTTTGATCGATTTATCGCCCCTCATGGCGTTGGTCATCACCTGAAAAACTGTGGCGAAGGCCACAGCTTTTCATCCACTTTGATCTGGAGGTACGCCGTTATTAATCGATTATCTCCAGATTTTCCCCCATTTGCCGCCATTTGCGCAGTTTCTGCGCACAGACCAGGCTCTCAGCGGTGTGATTAGATACAAATTCATTCACCGCTCGATAAACCAGGACCGGTTGCACCTTTTCTTCGATTGCCTGCACTACCACCATTAGCAGTAATATCGTCTTTGATTCGCCTTTGAACGGAATGAGTCACCCATTTTTCTGCCGATCGGATAGCTCCCGGTCCACTTCTTCTTCGTACTGCTTTGCAAACGCATATGTAGCTATTCCCTTGGTCATTTTTTGCGTTGCAGCGTCGTTCTTCCATCTCCATACCGCGGTCGATAAGCGGCCATCGAATTCGACCGAAAAATCTGCATCCTCAATACGTGCATGCCTAAGTTTCTTAACCATACCTACTGCTGTTCGATGCTCGATGCGTCCGAAACTTAGGTCACAGCATCTGCCTGGCACCCATACTTCACCGAGTTGACTGATTGCATCCATGCCGAGAAGCAGCTCGGCCCTGACGAGATGACTTCCGGCATCACTAGGACGCGGCACACGATTTGCTTCCCACTGCACTCGATCGGTATTGTCGCTCTGAATTGAAAATTCACCTCTGATTCGTTAATCATCTGCACCGCTTCAATTACGTAGACCAGATTTGATTGTGGAACCACCGATTTTGCCCCAACTGTTCTCGAACAGCTCGTATCAATCAATGCTCTCACTTTCCTTCCGCATACGGTCGCTGGGATGATTTTTAGTAGCGCGTCTCCATATTCAGGCTCCCCACCCACGAGCAGTGGGGACTTGTGGTCTGTTTCCCGCCGGTTTCCGCTCTGTCCCGAGATAGTCTTTTGCGATGTGACCCATGAGGCCGCAACTAAAGCAATTCCGCCCCATTTGTCCCCCTTTGATTTGATGCTCGGTTGGTTGTGAACTAAGCGCGTCCCTTTCCTGATGCGCATTCACGCGCTATGTGTTCGCTCCCATCAGTGGACGATGAGATTCTAGCCGGTTGGCCGTTCGACTGCCCGACGGCCGCCACTTACTTAGAAAGACCGTCTGTTGCCTTGACGTGCATGCGCGCAAATCGGACTTGGCGCGAAAGCTTCTGTAAGCGCCGCTGCACTCTTCTCGAAATCCTGACGTGTCGTTTCTTTAAATCATCGAAAAACGATTGCTGCTTCACCCGACAGCGCCAGCGGAATCATCGTCAATTTATCCTCGCAGAGTGTTTCCATGCACTAACAAAGCCTCTCGAGCCATATCAAGACGTTTTCTCATCCGTCGTACTGCGGCACTATATTTAAGTTCCTCATTGCCTTGTGAGATTCTAGAAGAAATAAAATAAGTCTTGCAAATTTTATTTTTAAAAACAACTCTGATATCGACTTTTGACAATTTAAACAAACGAAATTTTATTTATCCCACACTCCTCCTTGCCATTAAGGCAGATAGGCACACGCATTCTGTGCACTGGAATACAAAATAAAGGTAATAAATAATTAATTAAAGTTAATAATTATCAAATTAATCAATTAAAATTATCCGACAGAGGTTATGAAATTCCAAAAGATGAATAAATCCCTAAGAGTACTTCTTTTATTTTTCTAAAGTTTGTTCAAAAATCAGCTAAAAAGATTAATAAATTGTGCAAAATACTTCTCTAAGAGAAACTCCAGAGGTCGATGGTTGAATACTTATCCAAATAATTCTCAATTAGTCTTAATAGAATATTTCATTCTTGATTTTATGATATCGATTATTTTTTTCCAATCGAGTTCTTTTTAACAAGAGAAAATATTTTATCATAATAATAGGTTGTCAAGTATGAAATTTGTAGATATGATTACAATACATTCAAATAGTTATAATTTGACAATGACTTGGGCCTCCCATCTCTTTCAAGAATGGTATTCAGCCCATAGGCTCTTTAATGGTCCACTAAAACCAAATAAGTTTATAAGCCCCCAATAGACCTCTTACTGGGACGCCAGCCTTTCGCTTCCGCGTACGCTTTGGCAATCTAGTCAGAAACAATTAATCATGGATAGTAGTCCCATGATTCTGCATCCCTTTGGCTGTGTACGTGGACATTACACATCCACGAAAAGGACATCTGAATGTTCCTCTCGCAATTAGATCTGTAAGGCTGGGTTTGTAAGTCTGGATCTGTAAGTCCAGATGGGTTTTTAAAGGACTCGCTTTTGATTCTCCTATCGAAGCAGTATTCGGATCGACGATTGGTACTTGATTTGCGTTGTCTTCTGGTATCGCGTTCTGTGGTTGATTCTATTATACGTTGTTTCGCTACCATAATGCTCAATCTCGTGTATGTTTTTTATGCATGTATTTCTAAGCTGTATGGGTATAATTTGACGATTGCTACCGAGTATTGATTGATCATACCATATGTCGTTGATTTTCTTAAGTTTGAGAGATGTGGTCTTACAATCCTCTATTGCTTCTTGTTGTTTATCTTTTAGATCTTCTAGGTTTATTTGATTAAAAAAATTTATTGAGTTGATCAAATTGCGAGATAGAAAGTCTGCAACTATGTTGCTTTTTCCTGGTATATAGTGTATTTTACAATCAAATTGGAATATGTAGCAAGTTTGATTTAACTGGCGTGGGCTTGGATTCTTTAATTCCAATGCGTGGGTTAGTGGTTTGTGATCTGTGTGGATGTTAAAAGTTCTGTGTTCGAGATGTCCTTGAAAGTGTTTTATTGCCCTGTAAATAGCCAGTAATTCACGGTCGAATGTTGAGTAACGTGATTCTGTATTGTTCAGCTTTTGTGAGAAAAATGAAATTGGAACATCAGTTTGATTAATATTTTGTGATAGTACCGCACCTAATGCTATGTTTGATTCATCAGTAGTTAATGTTAATTGAGTGTGTTGTTGTATCATGTATAATTTTGTTATGTTAGATAATTCTTTTTTTATGTGATCGAATCTCTCTAAATCTGAATTTTTCCAATGTATTTTATCTAGTTTCTTTTTGTTCCTGGTCATGTCGGTTAGCGGAGCCAATAATGCCGAGCAATTTGGAATGAATTTATGATAAAAATTTATCATTCCGCAAAATCTTTTAATTTCCTGAGTGTTTTTTGGAGGTTGGATTGTTTTTATAAACTCCAGTTTTTCTTTAATAGGGGAAACTGTTCCATTTTCTATAGTATGACCTAGGAAGTTTGTCTGGACTGATTGGTTCTGCTCTGAAAGATTTGGACTAATTGATCTTCTTCAATTTTGTGCGCTGTTTTGAGATGTCTAATGAGCCATCCTTTGGTCATGTATTAATTTTAAAATAAAAAGTCATCAAAGGAGGCGGTTTCTCCAAAAAGCCATTCCATATCGACTCTCAAGCATTCTTTGATTTGTTGTTTCTTTCTTCCTGAGATTTTCTTACCATCTCTCATTGAGGATTCAAAAACTCTTTTCAGGATCATCGATTAATTGAAAGTAGTTAAGAGAGCGTGGAACAGGAGCCGTCTCTTAGCTAAAATGTCCATTGGGTGAGGTAACCCGATTATTATGGTATCCATTATGATCTTCTGATCCTTCCTTATCCCCAACACTAGGCGAGAACCATGATTGTGTAGGCTCTGCAATTTATTTACCAGTGTGTCGGTAGTTCTCCAATTTTCACACTCATAGTATACTACAGGTAGTATACAACTTTCAATTAATTTTGACAATGACTTAACATTTTGTTACTGAGTTTCTTGTTTGATTGTTACATATCTTGGCTATTGAACGCATCAATAATAATTAATTAAAATAACCGATAGCTTATTTTAATAATTAGTATTTTAAAAAATGGAAAAGCAAAAATTCGAACTATTATGAAGTGATTATATGGAACCTCAGCATCAAAAAACATGCGAAGTATCAATTGTAAATTTAAATACAATGCTACTGCGCAGCAGACAGTTTCAAATCGGTTCAGAAAATTTGTGAAGGGTAATTTTAACATCAATAATGTGTCTATGGTTCACCCCAGAACGCAGCTGGACAATGACGAACTCAATGTAATCGTCGAGTCGAATCCATCAAAAAGTGCTCATGATTTATCACTAACGTTTACTGTTACAAAGTAAACAATATTGAATCGCTTGGCTCAAATTGGTAAAGAGAAAAGTTAGATAAATTGATCCAACATGAGTTGAAGGAAAAGCGGAAACAAAAGTGTTGGATGCTTGCTTGAAAATGCTTTCTCATTATAAATATGATCGCTTTTTTTTAATCAAATCGATACTTGTGAAGAAAAGTGGTTTCAAAATCATAATCGCAAACGTTTAGCAAGCTGGGTGGAAGCAAATGGAGCACCAAAACACAGTCTAAAGAACAACATTCATCAGAAGAAACTGAGGAGGAGTATTCAATGGTCTGCTGCAGATGTAATCCATTATGATAACATGTGTCTACAGCCACCAATTCGATGATATGACGAGGAAACTTAAAGAAAAACTGCTTTGTTTCGTAAACTGGTCGAATCCCATCTTGCTCTAAAACAATTCAAAACTACATACTACACTTAAGACCATGACGAACTACAGGAACTTGAGTTAGAACTACTGCATAATTCACCGTAATCACCAGACTTAGCCCCAACTTACTATCATCTTACCTTAAATTAAATAACTTTTTATTAAAAAAATCAACTCAGAAAATGTAGTTAAAATTATCTTTGAGAAATTCATAGATTCCAATCCACAAAATTTTTATTTAAGATGCCTCAACAGGCTGCCGCTCAAACGGCAAAAGTGTTTCGATAATATGGGTTCATATTTTGATGAATAACATGAATTTTGTATTGGTAAATTACCAATAAACTGTGACTTTAGTTCTACGAATTTCACATTTGACGACCAAATACAATATTGAACTTTCAAATTATAATATAACATGATTCCTCTAAGATTCTGTGTTAGAAGAGCTATTACGGTAAATTTAAATAACGAAGTTCATTTTCAGATCTTCTTTAAAAATAGCAAATCTTTAAAATAAATAAAATTACTGTTTTTGAAATACTTTTGTGTTATACAAATAAATCTTCGTTTTCAAACTTACTTTTTATTAATTTGGCAATTAGAGAACGAGAACAATTTCTCACATCGAATCCGTTTACCTGAAAGTCATATTTAATAAATTTAAACCAGATTTTGAATTTACTCTTTTTATGATATCACCAGTTTGAAGTCCACTATCCCAACCCAAATAACCTGTTAATTAAATTTTTTTAATGACAGATCAGTTTATTATTACAAAGTAATGAAATAAGAGACTTAACAAAATTGAATAACTTAAAGAGTTTACTGAAAGATAAAGTTTAATCATAAACTGGAGGTTTTAAATGTTATGCATTGGTATTTGGACAGATGGATACTCAAAAATGGTTTCTGAACAAGCTGATGCTGTTACCAAAATTAAAAAATAGCACGATTTACCAGTAAATGTATTTATTTAGTCATGTATTAAATTTATCAATATATAAAACTAGTAAATAAATAACCCGTCATGTATGACGGGTATAATTATATAGAATAAATTTTTAAAAGGCTTTTTTTTTCTTAAAATTCATTTTTTTCCATTCTATAATAATATACATTAATTATTATTGTAAATGATGATTCGTTATTACCCACAGACTTATGGACACAGTTTTTTTAATTTTTATTATAAGTCAATTCCTACTGAAATTTTATAGAACAAAAATGATAAAATACCGATGTTAAAAGACATTGTAACTATATACAAAAATTATTCCAAATACCCCTATTTAAATTGTGCGAAATTCATATCGAATAACGATCCGATTCTCGCATGAATTATTAATTTAATTATCTAATTACAATTGTAAGTAAATAATATAAGCGTTCTTGACAGAATCAGTAAATCAGTAAATCAGTCAGTCAGTCAGTCAGTCACAGATCAAGACAAATATATATATTAATATCATCTATTCAAGCAATACATAATTCTATTGCAATAATTGAAAATGGGATACCAGAGGCCACAAAAAATAATTTTACATAACTTTATATATTTTCAAAAAGATTTTTGACAGGTTGTGGCACGAAGTACTTTGACACACTATAAATAAGCACAACTTGGGAAACATATTATGAGAATTATTAAGAGCCTTTACGAAGACGCAAAGACAAAAGTGTTGACAAGCAAACAATTTAGCGACTGGTTTAAATCATCAGTAGGAGTAAGACAAGGTTGCATTCTTTCACAAATAATGTTCAACTTTTCTTTTGAGAGAATTGTTATGGAAGCAATAGACGATCTAGACAATATTGGAATAAACTGCTGAGGAACAAGAATAACAAACCTAATTAGTAAAGATGAGGCAGAGATTCAGGAACTTACGAATAGACTACGCAAAGCGTCAAATGAATTCTGAATGGAAATCACCAGAGAAAAAAATGAAATACTAGTCTCAGAAAACTAACTAGGTCATAAATTAGATCGACAGAGAAGCTGGAATAAGTTAAGAGTTTCAAAAACTTAGGGCTCTACTATCACAGAGAATGGAGGAACGGAAGAAGAAATCAAAAACCAGATTTGTATTGCAACAAGCGCAATGATCAAGCTTTGCACATTTTTATATCCAAAAAAATCACCTTTAAGAGCAGAATAAGGATTACTAAGGCTATTGTCTGCGCATCATTTTTCTATAGATGCGAGAGTTATACAAAAAATCAGAAAAGCATGGATTGACTTAAAGTGTTTGAAATGAAGTGCTACAGGAGAATGCTGAAGATCACAAGGAAAGAAAAAAAAGACCAACGACTTTGTCTGGAAGAGAGTGACAAACATACCAGGTAAAAGAATTGAATTAATAGAAGTAACAATCTGCCGACATCAGATAAGAAAACAAGCACTAGCGAAGGTTATGAGTGAAGGAAGGGTAAATGGAGAAAGACCAAGAGGAAGACCAAAGATACAATTGACAGGAGATTTAAAAGAATGGAGGTTATTGAACACGGGAATTAAAAGAAGAGAGGCTACAAATAGAGAGATATCGCGAAGGCTTGTACTTAATTTGATGCGCCCACGGCTCAACGTCTAAGGTCTAATGAAAGAAGAAGAAAAAAGAAAAGTTTTCCTTTTAAATGTATCTACTAAAAGGTAGTATGTTTGACAAATTGTACTTTACGGAAAACTGATAAGTTTATGTGAAACTTTTTAGGTTAAACGCAGTGAATCTATTATATAATTTATTGATTCTATAGAGAATATTCTTGTAGTTCTTCTGTACATTTCAGTTAGGAAAGATAATTTATCTTTCTCAAAAGCCAAAATGCTTAATAATGCACTTAAAGATGCAGAATTCTTTATTTCTGTATATAGTCAGGTTCCAATTTCATATATTTTTTTTACCATGAACAATATTATTTCACAAAAATACTTAGACTTTTGTAATGCATCAAAACTACTTAACAATGCAATATTTAAAATTATGGAAAAATGTCGTAATTTTAATAAAGAATTTAATGAAATATTAACTAAATTTGTAATTCTTATAGAAGAGTTTGAAATTCTGGTACAAATTCAACATTCTTCTCTTGAAGAAATCTACAGGAAATCTATTTATATTCCTTTGCTAGACGCAGTAATAATAGAAACAAGATTTCCTAAATATTCACTTAAATTATATGGATTATCATGTTTTCTGCCAAAATACATAATACAAATTATTGAAGATGTAATGATATTAAAGGTAAATCATTTATCCTTAAAATCATTTAACTTATAGTCCATTATTAAAAAGTGGTGAGTATAAAATTGAACAATCATGGAAAACGAAATGGATATCTTTGAAAGACTTCAATATTCTAGATACATTTGAAACTATTGAATCACAAAATTAATTTTTTTATATCCATTATTTATGCAAACAGTATTCTACTTTGCTGACAAAGTTTAAATTAAAAACATTGTTTTCAAAAAAACACTATTAAAATTAATATAAACTACTTAAAATTTATAAGTAGATCTTTTTCAATAAATATTATTTAGAAACTCCAGTGGGACCGTTTTTCCGAATTCTGAGACCTTTTTAAAGTTTTTTGATCAAATTTTCACATTATCATTTATTGTCATCGAAAATGAGTAAGTGTACAAAGTTTGGAGAAAATTTATTGAGTAAAATGATTTCAAAAGAAGTTTCTAAATTCCAATATCTATATAAAGTCAGTAAAGAAAGTAAGCTAATAAAAAGAATGGAAAAACCTTAGAAAACTGTGATATATATATACATATATATATATATATATATATATATATATATATGTTATTAAATGAATTGCCAAAGATATTACTGATATACACTTTTTTTCCTTGCGTCAAGTAAAAACATATTTAAGAAATCGAATGGCTGAAGTAAGATTAACAAGATTAGCTTTGCTTCATATATATCGAAACATAGATGTTAATATTTTTAATGTTATTGAACGTTTTGCTAAGGGGCCAAATCGTAAATGAAATATAATTATGCAATTCCACTCTATTGTTTGTACTCTAAATAAACTGTTCTTGTGATTTTTTAAAATTTTGTTACATTTGTATATACTTTTGAGAAATTTTTATTTAATAACTAATGTGTAACAATCATTGTAATAGTTCTGTATCAATTTAAATAATACCCTCACCAAGAAGCATATAGTCATTTCTGATTTATTTCTTACGTCTCTCATAATTTTTATAAATTACAAAAAAATTAAACATTTGTTTTTTTATAAAATATTTTAAAATAAAATTTAAAAAATATAAAGCAATAGTATTATTTTAAGTAAAACGTGTTTTTATTTGAAGAGAAAGTTTGGTAAACATAATAACAAATATATCATTGTTTAATTATACCTTTTTTCTAATTTTCTATTTTTTGTTTAAATCGGAATTACCCCTAGAAATATCCCCTAGAATCACAGTATAGAGCCACCCTTGTCTTAGTGTTATATTGAATGACAATTCAGTGATCCTTTATTGTTTAATTTTGCTGCTGGATGCTTTTATATATAAAGATATGTACGAACAATTATATGAAAACTAAATTATGAAAACCATTTAAATAAATAAAATGAACTTAAACATTGATTATTTGATTTTTGTTCGTTTTCTAAACGCACAAAGAAATTCATTAAAAAACAATGACTCATCGAGTCAATTAGCTGTGATTGTAATTGGCGAGTATATTCGTGCATTTCGATAGAAGCCATTGTGTGTGCCGATTTTTTTGTATCGGGGAATCGAGTGGTTATTGAATGAAATGGCTCGCTCTGATTGATCAACCTACCCGAACAAGCCTTTAGCCAGACATTATTTTCATTATTATTTATTTACTATTGATTATTTGTTAAATTTTGTCGAACGTTTTGAATCATTTTGATTTTGAACTTTTTATTATTTGAGAAATTCTGTCGAACACTTAGAACGATTTTTTGTGAAATTTTATCGAACTGTTATTTAAATTCTGAAATGAAAATTTTTGTCGAACAATTTTGAATATTATAATATGAATTTTGCTCAATCTGATATAAAAAATATTAGTCGATAAGCAAACATTTACTTTCTACAATAAAATGCAGCACTAGCACGAAATGCCTAAGTCTCAACCAACTCACTGCGACTGTAACTTCGGTGGAGCAGTTTGTATGAGGTCATTTCACATTTTATTACAAACCAGAATAAATATTCCTCGAAAATAAAGCACATTCAATCAATACCATATTCCTCATCATTTTCTTTGACACCTTCCAACTTAGAAACGAGATTTATTATGTCATTCTTATAAAATTTCTGATCTTTAGAATCAAAAAAATAACGTTTTTTACACCATCTAGTGAACAAAATGTTTTCCAGTTAGATAATGTTGCATCGATCTGATTAAATGAAAATCAGATGGTGCAATATCCGGACAATAGGGTGGATGGAGTAAAATTTCCCACCTATACTCCTCGATTTTGCTGCGGGTGTTCTTTGCAACGTGCGGCCTTGCATTGTCGTACTGCAAAATCACACCTTTTCTTTTGCAATTACCGGAAGTTTAATTGAGATTTATTCTTTCAAGCATGCCAATTGAGTGCAATAAATATCAGATGTAACTGTTTCACCAGGTTTTAGCAGTTCAAAGTGAATAATCCCATTCTATGCACACCACACGCATAACAGAACACTTTTGACCATTAATGTTTGATTTTGGAATTGACAGGTGATAACCATTTCCTGCGTCTTTAAAGATTATCATACATCACCAACTTTGCGCCTCCAGTGACTATTTTTTCAAAAAACAGCTCATTACTCTCTGTGGAAAGCAATAAAAAGCAGATTGCTAACCGTTGAACTTTATAATGTTCAGAAAGTTGGTGTGGTATCCACACACCAGCTCCACTGACTTTGCCCATTACTTTAATATGGATTCGGATTCATTTTTAAGCTGAAATTTCCGCTTCTAAATTTCGAGAACCATATTTGGCACTTCCTCTTATCTAAAGCTCAAGGATAAATCCTATTGATTCTTTTTGCTGCATTTGAAGCATTCATAGAACTTGCAATGTCGCAAATGCTCTTCTTCCTTAATTTTCGTTGCCATATCCGTATCGTTTAAGAAAATTTTACGGTTCTTATAAAAAATTGAAGAAGAAATGCTAAAGTAACAACAACGGATAAAACAAAAGATTTACTTACAAAAATTAGGTGGTCTGCAGCTAGTTACAGTCAGTAACAGTTATCAAGAATCAACAGAGAAAACGAAGACTTACCAACAAGTACCAGCACATTTCAGGTACCACCCGTCGGTGCGAGCACATGAACTGTTCCCCAAGATGCGATTTCCTTAGAAGTACTGAGTTTCCGTCTAACAGATCAAACAACAAAAGGAAACTTCAGATGTCTTTTCGCTGGCTGCTCCAAGTCCATGGGATCAGCCAAAGGAATGTTAAACCATGGAACATCCGAACATGATTGGTCGTTTCTCACTGGGGGACAGAAGAGAACTCGTAATGGGAAGGCTGACGACCCTGTAGGAGGCCTATCGGAAGCTGCTATATTCTTTAGTTGGGTGGACCCTCTAAAGAGCCTACGGCTCAATAACATTCGAAAGAGATGGGAGGCCCACAGCCAGTAATAAAAACCAGACATCCAAAATGAAATGACCTAATATTTAACGAAATTTCAGTGTGATAATGACCCTGATCATGCAAATTGGTCAAGTAGTACATCTCTAATGGGTAAATGGAGACTATTGAATGACTGATAAACGTACCAAATCTTAATCTGATTGAAAATTAGTGTGGTATGATATTTAGAAAAACGATTAACAATAAAAATTTAAAATATAAATCATTTCATAATTAATTACAAGAAAAGGGTATTTATTCATATCTTTGCGAGTTTATGTATCGTCGTCGACATGACTCAGAAAACATTTTTTCTTGCATACTATCTAACATTGAATGTATGAATCCTCTATAATGATATGATTAATAAATATTTTGAAAAATAATTATGATAAAGGGAAACTTTTAATGGATAGTGGAGAAAAAGGAACAAGTTCCAATTTTCCATTCTATTAAAGATTTAAATAGTTACTAATAACATAATAAATTTATTAAAAAATGCATAATTGCATAAAGGATGCACAAAACATATGTATATTTTTATCTTTATTCAAAATAGATGAAGTAATTTAATTTATTTTTATGAAAGAATATTCGCGGCATATAAGAAGGACTATCAGTTGTTGATATCGAAAAGCAATAAGATGTTTAATAAAAAAAACAAATCTCTCTCTCGCCCATAAATTAACCTGAAGATTTATTATATATTCATAAGAATAAATCGAACAATTAAAATTGAATTTTTAAAACTTTTAAAAAGAGCTTTAATAAGGTAACCAATCTAAAATTTTAAATATTTACTCCGCTTTCTGTGACATCTTAAAAAGTCACAATTTTTGAAAAGCATATGCGACAAGCTAGGGTATAGTGGGAGAACATGAAATTATTTTTTATTTTTATATAATGAGTTTCATATTTTTGTCAGGCTGTACTATCGTAGAGACCGTATCATTAAACTCTTATGATTAAAGAAGAGTACAAATGTAATACAGCTGCAAAAGAGGTGGATTTATTGTTCAGGGGTGTCGCGCGCATTTG
Source organism: Girardia tigrina (assembly GCA_001938485.1). Lineage (NCBI taxonomy): Eukaryota > Metazoa > Platyhelminthes > Tricladida > Dugesiidae > Girardia > Girardia tigrina. The sequence continues at coordinate 17,836 of MQRK01247926.1, forward strand.
TTAATACAGTAAAGTATGTATCCACACAGTAATATATTAAACATAAATAATACAATTTTTGTGTCAATTTTTAGATTTAAAGGGTTATTAATAATTATATCCACTTTATTAATCATTTTATCCACTTTATTAATAATTATATCCATTTTATTAATATTTATTTCCAATTCAATAGTTAATTAATACTTTATGTATTTGAATTAAGGAAATCATTAAAAGATTCATCTAAATATGGAAAATAATAACAACATCAACAATGTCACAGTTTCTGATCAAATGTTAAGGGCTAGGAATAAAAGAATTCCATTAACTTTAGAAAAGCTAAAACTAATTGAAACCATGGATGAAAAGGGCGACTCGGTATCGATCATATCTGAGCGATTAAACTTATCTAAATCAACTGTATATAAAAAGTTAGTAAAACTTTATTTATGCAAGGAGCAAGGTAAAAACGTATCTGGATTGATAAAGAAACCTGACCCAAAGGTAATGGAAGCCAATGAAAAGAATATGATTTTGTCCGATATAGTTCAGGAAGATAATGAATTGACACAGCAAGAAATGGTTTCCAAACTGAAAGAAAGTGGTACCTTTGTGTCTCAGGCGACTGTATCAAACTGCCTCAAAAAATTAGATATCACCAGAAAACGTTTTAAGTTACGTTCAAGTGTTGTCTTAAATGATGAACTGATACACAAAAGAAAGATTTATGCAAGAGAGTTTCTAAGAGATATGATTAACAAGCGCTTGTTTTTCTTTGATGAAACAGGCTTTAATCTCCATATCTCTAAGTCATATGGATATTCTCCTAAAAACGTTGATGCGATAAGACATGTTCCTTCAAACCGTGGAAGAAATCTTTCTTTGTTAACAATAATTTCAGATGTCAAAGTGATGAATTACAAGTTGTTGAGTGGTCCATACAATACCAAAAATTTTTTAGCTTTTCTTAATGATTGTTTTTTACAAAATTTTTTGAGCCAAATTCGATTTTAATCATGGACAATGTGAAGTTTCACCATTCTGATAGTGTAAAGAGGTTTTTAAAAGAAAGGAACATTAATTTTAAATATCTTCCTGCATATAGCCCTTCTCTATTGAAGAAGTCTTTAGTGCTCTCAAAGACCAAGGCTAACATCTATAAATGAGATGTGTGAATTATTGAACACTCTAATTTCCTTCATGAACGACAATGATTCGTTTAATTTCCAGAAATTATATTTTCATATGCACGAATATGTCAGAAAAGCATACAATGGAGAGCAATTTTAAATAAAATCTTACATGAATTTTTTGTTTCTATTTTAATATACTTGCAAAATTGTGTATGGTATATCGTACATAAGAGACTTTTACTAAAAACTAGTGAAAAATATTAGAAGTATGGCTTAAAAGCATATATTTTTGAAACAAAAATGAATTAATACTATATATCTAAAAATATTATAATTTTTAATAAAATGGATATAATTATTAATAAAGTGGATATAATTATTAATAAAGTGGATATAATTATTAATAAAGTGGGTATAATTATTAATAACCCTGTAATATATTGTAAATTAATGTATTGTAAAAGAAATTTTAATAGGAAAAATAATTTTACATTTTTATACGCACTACACAAAAAGAGATCGTTTTGTAAAGTTTCTTAGCATTTTTCATTATTTTATTTATTTTGCTGTGTAATTAGGAAACTTATTCCCTTTTAGTTTTGACTTGATATTCCAAAAAGAATTCAACTGTGTCAGTGTATATGGAATGTCTCGAAATTCATAATCCTTGCATGTCAATGCGATATAAAAATAATGTCTTTTTTTGGTCCTTTGAAATCAGAAAGATGAAATTATTGACACAGCTAAACGAAACATAGAAATTTGTCGATAGGAAAAACCAGGTACAAGATAAATCGGCGCCGAAATATTTTAAATTTTCTCTTAGCCTAACCCTAACTATCATGGTAATATTGTATTTAGAAAAGAGTACATGAATAATGCAGAATTGTCTCTTTCTTTGGAAAACCTTGATCAATTCTGTTAGAATGAATTAATACATTTGAAAGAAAAAATTGAAAATCTGGATGAAAAGAATGTTCATTCTAATATCAGCATCAGTCAATTAAAAAGGTAGGGCGTTCAATCCGTTTCGTGTGACATTTATTAGTTACTGCATTAACACATAAAAAATTATTTCTGAATTAGACACATTTTTTATAGAAAAAAGAGTTCCATCCTATGTTAATAACATTGAGACCATTTTCATTTGAATATTCATTATTATCACATTTAGAGTTATCACAACTCTTTGAAGATCGTTCACCGTTTGACATCGTTCTAATTGGAGTTTTTACTTTTATTTTGAGAACAATTTTTCTAAATTTTTTTCAAAAATTTAATTTCTAAAATTAAAAATTAAAATTAATAATTTTAACCATTTCTTTATAAAAACTCAAAATAATAAAAATATGATGAAATTGTTAAAAATGAATTTAATTTAAATTTTATTATTTTTATTTATATCTAATGAAATGCTTTTCTTTTTTAAAAAAAATATTAAACTTGATTTTAATTATTAATTTAAAAAATATAAACTTATAAAATTATTATTTTAATTATATTCGAATAGTAAATATAAAAAAAAATCAATTTCCATCTGGGTGGGAGAATCACCATTCTAAATTCAACATACTCAAATCAACATACTGCATCACTACATTCACACATTCAAACAATTTAAAATATTCCTCACATTCTGAATATTATTTAACACTTAATAACCTAGAGTTTCAATTTTGATACCAATCTTTTAAACCGAATGTTCACATTACTATTAGTTTTTTTATAGGTTGGCTGTACGTATTTTACTGTTGTATAATATTCTTTTCAACGAAATTAAAAAAATTAAAAACAAAATTAAAATCTAGACCCTCAATCAAACACAGCAATATTAAAAATAAATCACTTTCGTAAATCAAGCTACTAAGGGTTAAAGAAAAAACAAGTGATAATGTAATTATTTAAACAATTATATTATTTTTTTTGGGAAAGTAAAGAATTAGATATTAATGTAAAAATTGTTAGTTAAATTAATAGTCGAAGTCATTAATGATACAGTAATAATTTTAATAAACATAATTCGAAAAAATTTACGTCTTCTTTTCTTAATTTAACAATAATTTCACCAATCTCACTTATTTAAAAGTTTATTTATCAAATTAAAATTTCTAATTTAAAAAAACATATTTTAAAAATACTTATTTAAGATTTATATTCTAATTTATCTCACAATTAAATGAAAAAAATAATTAAAAAAATCATACTTCAATTTAAAAAATTCTTATTCCGAAATTTATATTTTACATAATTCGTATTTATAGAAATTCTATTTACAAAAATTTATTTTAAAAAGAAATTTCAAAATTTTATTTTACAAATTATTATTTATATAGAAATTTTTATTTTCAAATTCATATTTTAATTTGTTTAAAAAAATCAATTTAGAAAATACTTATTTTACAAATTATGTTTTAAAAAATTGAAATTAAAATTTTTAAATTATTTAAATATCGATCATGAAATGAAAATTAACTAACTAAACATAAAAATAAATAACAATTATATTTATTATTTTCAAATTATTTATAATCCAACAGCCGTACTGAATAAAGATTGTGTCACATACTTAATTACTTCTGAAAAGAAAAATAATTTTAAAACATATTATTTTAAGTTTATAACTTATTCTAAGTGGAAATAATCAAGTTACTTAATTTTCTTTTTGATTATTCTGATAAAGTTGGTCTTTTGACGTTTTGATTTTGTTAGACACAATTTATAAGAAAATTAATCTCGACAAGTTTTTGAGCATATGAAAAAAACCTTTTTCTAATTATTTTTGATGAAATATTTTTTAAAAAATAATTTTTTGTTTGAAAAACCTACTGTATATTACCACGTATAATGCGACCCCTATAATTTTGACAAGGATATCCCGCAGAAACCTAGCGTCCACGTATAATGCGATCACTATATTTTTAAAGCCCTTTCAAACCTTCAAATCGTAAAACAGTCTTAACATAAAAAAATAAATCATCCAAAAAACAAATCATTTATTAATTAAATTCTTCATCGTCACTCTCTCCGAACATTTCGGCCAAAAATTCATCTGTTGCGAAATCATCACCTGTATATCCATCATCATAATCATCGTCCACGACTTCCTGTTCTTTATTGACACTTTCATCAATGACATCATCTTCAGTTCCATCCAAAGCATTGCTGATACCACATTTCATGTAGTAATCATTAATCATAATTTGTAGTAATCATTAATCATCATTTGTAGTGATCATTACTCATTAATAATAAATGATTTAGATAACTTACTCAGAATTTATTACTGACGTATAATGCTACCCTATGTTTTCATGAAGACAAAAGTGGTATGAATTTTTCGCATTATACGCGATAATATACGGTAATAATTTATAAAAAAACATTTAAATACAGTTTTCTCCATATTACAAGCCATGACCTGTATTAAAAGTTTGACAAAAAAAGCGTTGGGGTCTTGTAATGAGTTAGTGGCATGTATTAATTTTTATTAAAAAAATTATTTTTAAAAAACTAATAAAAATTTACAAAAAATTTCGTATATTAGAATTATATATCAGTTTAATATATCAACAAAAAGCAAAATAAATAATTTAATTTTCGCACCATAAATTTGATGTTTATAAATTATCTTATAACTTAAACAAATAAGTCTAACGATAAATAACAACAGATTCCTTATGCAAATCAACATGCTCGCCATATCTTTCCAAATAACGGACTTGTTCTGTTGATTTTTTCCAAAGTATTTTTAATTTTCGCACCATAAATTTGATGTTTATAAATTACAGTTTTTAAAAAGCTATGACCAAGCACTAAATATGATGCAAGAAGACCATTTTGTATTATCTTCGGGGTGATCATGGTCCATGCTTTAGAAATCCATCCTGTAACTTTATCGATTGTAGGTTTGGTTAGATTTTCTATGCCTTTCTTACCATTCTATATTCAATGTAGTTGTTAATTTCTTCTCTGAAATATGTATCTTCAAATATAGGAATGAGTACTTTTCTCCCGCCATCCTCGATGTTCTTCCTTGCTTTGCTGAATCTCTAAATTTATTTTCATTGGCCTTCCAACGTTTTACCATGCGTAAATCAAGCCTTTTTCCACGACATAAGGCAGCCATTGATTGGTTAGAAGAATGAAGTTCTTCTAGAATTTTAAGTTTTAACTCAATAGTATAGTTTTTTTCTCATGACTTGAGAAATCATAGTTTGCTTTTTAAAAAACAACAATGTTTAAGCAATTTTTAGGAAGAGTAATGTATGTTATTTAAAATAAACACGATATTTTGAAAATAAATTAGTTATTATTACATTTTTTCAAAATGTTCCACCACTTAAAAAAATCCAAAAATTCATGCAAATGAGTAAAAAAGCTACTTTTTCAAATACTTAGATTTTTTAGAATATATTTTCTGGTGGCTTGTAATAAGGAAGTTGCTTGTATTAACTTTCTTTTACTAAATGGAAGAAAAAAGCATGAGTGGCTGGTAATATGGAGGTAGCTTGTAACGGGGAAAACACGGTATCATATTTCTAACAATATATATATATATATATATATAGTAGAACGTTTATATTAAGACAAACCTCCGGGTTCACTGTAGCCGATCTTAATAAACAGGGGGTCGGATTAGATTGCTAATATTGTTGGATTTTTAAGACAACAGTAAAATAAAGGGGTTCAAACTTTTAAAATGTGAAATATTATAAAATTAAATTTTAATTAATTAAATAAAATATTACACAATCAACAAATTTAGAATATTATTAAATTTGATAATTTTACAGGGTCCAAACAGAGTTAACCTTTTACTCTCCTTTTATTCAGTATATAACTGGTGTATCTGTGTTTCTAGTATAGTTTATTAAATATATTTTAATGCAGATCTATTGTCTTCTAACATGGTGACCACTCGAGGACAAATTTTCGGATGGAAAACGATGGTATTCTGACAAATGAGGGTAAAATATAGAGTCAGTTCATTATAGAAACCCATAAATTATTATGCCATGCTGGATTTAAAAAAAGTTTATGATTATATTAGACTTAATTTTGATATGATGAAAATATATGAATTTACAAAACAAATTGTAGAATCTTGTGAGACTTGTCAAAAACGTAAAGTAATATCTACGAGATCAAAAAGAAACCATAATTAAGCAAAGGACTAACTTTCCATTTGAGTCAATATTTCTCGATTTTTCCGAACCGTTAAAACAGATATTTCAAGGAAAAATGTACATTTTAGCTATTATAAATCAATTTAGTCTATATATTTCTTTAAATGATGTGGCCAAACAAGATAAAAAGACAACTGCTGATATACTTTTGAATCGATGGATATTAAAATATGGTGCACCTTGAGTAATATATTTAGATGGTGGAAAATTGTCCCAATCTAAAGTTATGAAGGAGCTAGCAGAACGTTATAAAATTCAGATACAATATTCAAGCCCATATCATCACAATAGCAATAGGCTAATCGAAAGACAATTTAGGACAATTCGAGATTTTATATCTTCTTCTTTAAAAGATAAAAATAGAAAAACTAGGGTCGACTTATTTTTAGAAGTTGAAAATTGTTTAAATGCCACAACACAAAATTCAATCGGAATGAGTCCAACAGAAGTCGTATTCGGTTTCCCGATAAATAGGCAATGAAATAGTAATAAAGAGATAGGAAGAAATCATGAAGATATTTTAAATACCGTTTGGCAAAATCAAAGTAAAATTGCATATGATGATAGTAAACGGGGAAACAGAGAATTAAAAGTGGGAGAACCTGTTCTAGTAAAAGTTGAAAACAGAATTAGTAAAGATGATAACCGTTACGAGGGGCCGATGAAAATTCATAAAAAAGTGACACGACAAAAGCTATAAATTACAAGATAAAAACGGGAAATGATTGGTGAGGAATATATATAGTGATCGAAACCTTTTAAAACGAGGGGGATGTGAGAAATTTTAAAATAAAATTTTAATTACTTAAAATTAATATTATATAATCAATAAATTTAGAATATTTCCCAAAGCTTCCATTTCGGTATCCAATTCATTGTCAACATTAAAGAATTCAACAACAGACCGATGATTCTGGAATATGAAGGACATCAGAAGATAAATTAATAAGACCCTGAATATCTGCAAACTTAAGGAAGGTACAGAAACTAGAAAAAATCCACAATGAGAAAACATCGCATGACTATAACAGGATTAATTTCACGAACAGTCTTTGTAATCCAGTAAACAGAATTGTTTCAGACTTCCTCAGCTGTTCAACATGTTTTATGAACATCTGTTACTGTATCAACACGCGAGCATATTGCACGAAGAAAATGTTTTCGATAATATACTTTCATGACCTGAATAACTTCTTGATCAAATGGCTGGTAAGCAGCAGTTGTATTTGGTGTTAATAATATTATCTTGGTATTTATTAGGAGTAAATCATGTTTGTGCGATAGTGCGTGGTCCATGAAAAAGCTACTTAACGTTTTTGGTTTTGCATTTTTTGAACAAATTCTTTGAGCCAATCAGAGCAAAATGAACTTGTCATCCATGCAGTATGATTTAATTTCCATGTCACTGGAAGTTAGGTACATCAATTCGTTTGAAACAGCGTTGAAATTTGTTTTCTTCTAATAGCATGTTGTTTAAGAATCTTTCCTGACATACTGCAGTAAAGAATTACAGTAATACGCTTCTTGGATATTTTTCTCATTCGCACTACTCAATTTTGATTTTTTTATAAAAATTTATAAAATCAAAATTAAATAAAATATGAATGCAGTCAACCCTCTGTAATTTGCAAATTTCCTGGATTGGAAAAAAGTGGTAAATTTGGGAGGGCTGTAAATTATAGATGTATTATTGGATATGTAATATATAAAGAATTGTTTGGTAAAAGTATAATTTTTATATATTTTGGTGTATATACCAATTTGTAAAATGGACAATTATTATCATCTTTAATTTTAACTTAATAATGTATTATAAGAGTACAAAAAAACGAAGAAGTCTAAATAATCTTGATTTAAAATCCAAATAAGATTTATTTAAAATAATCAGTTATTTTTTTTGAATTTTTTCTGATTTGTTCGTCAAATAAAAACGTTTCAATATTTTTAAACTTTTCAACAGTTTAATTTTGTGTCTTGCTGGAAAACATTTTTTCATAATATAGTTCTTAATATTCATATTACATACAAAGAAAAAGTGGTACATTTGGGAGAGTGGTAAACAGAGAGGGTAGTAATTAAAGTGGTTTCACTGTATTATAAGTATTTTTACTTATACCGGTTTGATATTTATAAAACATTGATTCTAAACAAATAATAAGTTTGTTTAAATATTAGTTTTTAGCATGAGTTTTGCATTGATAATAATATTTAAATGTCGGAAATAACTGGTAACAATTATTCCGAGGATATTGCATGAACATCTAACGGTTATCTATTTAGTCATATTAATAAATGTATTAAAAACGTGTTAATTTATTTTCAATTAATTAAATATAAGTTTAAATACTTCTTTGACAAATCTATCATTTTGTGTTTGTTACCATGGTTTTATTTTTAATTTTTCTGTAATCTTTGACAATAATTAATCTCTAACAATAATTAATAAAACGATTTATTTTGTAATGTTAGTTTAGCAGTGCCGTAACTACAGGTGGCAAAAGGGAGCAATGCCCCCCCGCAAATTGTCATTGCCCCCCCCCGCTAATTTTTCCATATATGACATCTTTTGTTTTCATGAGCTTGAACAAACAAAGCGCATATATAAAAATACCTATTCTCTCTCGATTAATCAAAATGTCATTGGTTGCTAAACTCATTTCATTTTTTACAGCCATTTACACACCACTATCATACACCATTTACATGTCTTAACGTCCGTCACCAGCACGCAATAGGCCTTTCATTAGCTGCCCTGGACTATGGACACACACGTTGCAGCTTGCTAATGACTCAATTGACATTCTTTTAAGTAGGCATTCACAAAGATAATTTGTTGATAGCGCATGTGCACATTGCTAGTTGGAAGTCTAGGGTGTAAACAAACAAAAAACAGTATTTCATCATCGATTAATTTCTACCCCTTAGTGAGTTGCTTCTGAACATTCCGCCTCCATTAAGTCACTCGCATTCCTCACTCACTCACACACGCACAAGTACNGTCCATTCATCATTGGCTTCTTTCATTCATGTTGACAGACATATTGTCCTTTTGCATACGCTCATTTGACAGGAGATAAACGTAAAATGTAGCAGTAAATTCACTTGGCTTGTAGAACTCAGAACTTTTTAGTTATAACAGATAGAAAAAAATTTTCTCTACAAGAGTTTTCCGTCATGAAATTATCTTGATTTTAAACATGATTTTACATGGCGCCATGTAACATGATGCCAGGTAAACGTGATGCATAATTATTAAGATGTCTTTTAGATATGGATATTCGCAAATCTTTTCAAACCATCCCATCAGTATCAAGTAACTCAAAGCAAAATGGATCTAATATTATTTGTTGCAAC
>MQRK01247929.1:0-11965 GCA_001938485.1 Girardia tigrina
TTATAAAAAGAAAATCGATGTTTCTACTATTAAAATTTTAATAGAATAACAAAACACTTACAAGATAGTATGATGTTATACCGAAATGACTGATTTCAATACTGTTATAGTTAAGTGATGACAAATTTGTTAAGTATCGAAAGTTAACACAAAAAAGGAACGGTTGTATTCTTGTCTTTTCAAATATTGGCCCACTAAACAATTTTTTTTCCAAAAGAAATAAGATTGTAAGACAATATAAGATATTCGGGGGAAATAACATTTTCGGATAATATAATGTTTTCAGGCGAAATAATGTTTTCAGGAAATATGATATCTTCAGGCGAAACAATATTTTCAGGAATTATGATATCTTCAGGCGAAACAATATTTTCAGGAATTATGATATCTACAGGCGAAACAATGTGTTCAGGAAATATGATATCTTCAGGTGAAACAATGTTTTCTGGCGAGATAATAAATTCAAGAAAAGTAATATATTCGAGCGAAATAATATTTTCGTCGTTAAGTAATTATTATTTTTTTATTGATTAATTTTTAATATCGATGACATAAAATTTAAAATTCGAATTATTAATTATGTCATAATCCGAAATAATAAATCATATTAAAAATTATTTCTTTTCATTTTCCTTTTCTTTCCTTTCTTTTGAATAATAATAATAAAATGATTCAACTTAAAAATAATTTCTTTTTTCTTCTTTCTTTCGAATAAGCTGTCCTTTTGCAAATTATGTGACACAAAAAAACGAAAAAGCAATAAAGCAAATAAAAACATTACAGATCACTTGACCGAAAAAAAATATAAGTCATAAATAAAAATGTTAACACATGCTCTCTACCATAAAAAAAATTAAATCACATAAATTAAAATCACATACAAGATTGACACAATAAAAGGTTTATACACTTTTCAACGTGTAATCCATAAGTTGCACATGTTTTATAATAAGCATTTATTTTTAAATCTGCAGCAAGTTTACGTGCTCTGGAATAATCAATGACTCGAGGATTTGATTCATTGATACAATCCTGTGTTCCGCCAACAATACATGGAAGTTTACCACCGATTGTGCTGTTTCCAAACTTGAAAAGTTGCTCATAAAATTTATAAAGAACGTTTAAGCTTACCTCTTTCTCCAAACTGAATACAAATATCACACCGTTGACCCTACTGGAAAACTGACGATCAGGCGGCTGAACACCATCATCACGAATCAATATCAAACAACCATCATCACCGTCAAAATTCTCCGCCTTTCCAGAACGGATATCTCCGTCATATTTATTTTGTATACAAGTTCCCGTCAAGTATCGATGAATTATGGCCGACTTTTCACTACAACAGACACTAAGCTATCGCAGTCACATTTCATGAATTCCATGAGTAAGTGTCCATTCCAGACTATAAATGAAATAATTCTTAATGCAATGCACAAATTCTCCAGTCCGATAAGACACTTTCAATTCAAAAATCCGATTCATAAATACATGGATGAAAACTTGCAAATCAACCGATTTCCTGTTCAATGGTTTTAGATTTAGTAGTTTTATTATTGGATTGTTGATAGTAATTCATGTTCAATAGATTTCAGAAAAAACTGATCGATTTCAAAAACAAAATTATTTACTCAAAACAAACCATATGAGATTTTTTTCTCTTTCGGTTCACTCATTGGATCCAAACAAAATCGAAACAAAATACAGTACATATCACATTCATATTGTATTCAAAATTCAAAAATTTCGATCCATGATTCTAATTTTCGCGACATCAACTCAAACAAAATCTAATCGTTTCAAACAACTTTTTTTACATTTTCAATAATATTGATCGACCCCATTTAAAAAATTCCGTTCTGTCCCGTTTAATTATTTTATTTAGTTTTTTAATTTTTTTAATTCTTAATTATCAACATTTTTTTATTTTACTTTAAAAATTATTTAGTTTTTTTACAATCTAAATCTATTATAATATTTATACAGTCTAACATCTGAAACTCAAATAAACATAATCAATACAGATTCAAATAAGAAATTTAAAAACACATAAAAATTCAGTAAATGAATCAAGAATTTCTACGGTTAATGTTTTGCGATCTTGCATCGATTGTGAGAAAAAAATGACTGGAACTGACCGTCGATGTTTCATCTGACGGAGTTTGTTTGAGAGCAGATAAAATGATTCTTTTTAAAACATTATGTCAATACTACTGGATGGAAATGCCTTTTTTTCGGCGAACACCATCATCCAAGTCGGACAACTCTTCATTGTAAGAATCGGTGTATTTAACATCGCTATTCTCAACATCATGTATGTCGCCATCACTTATATCACTTTCATTGTCTCCACAATTGTCGTGTAGTCTTCTCTTTAAAACATCTTCGTGGACTCAGAGCCCCCATACGTTTTTGAGTTCAACGGCAACTCCAAATATATCATTTACATTCCTGTATACTAATATTACACCCATGAGGAACAGACGCGTCTCCTCCGCGCACATCAACAAGTTGTGTGTGCTTCGGAGCGCCTTCGGGCTCAAACCAGTACCGAGTATGACCCGACTGGTGCTGAGGAGTTGTTATTATTTTCCGTCTTTGATGATTAGTGTTATCCTATGCCTTTGGTTTTGTTATTTATTGTATAACGTGAACGAGGAGAGTCTCAAGGCGGCAAGCGACAATCGACCCACGTGCCACTTGAATCCTGCGGTCGACCTTCGCCTCCTCCAGAAGGTTCCTTGCCACTATTAATATTTTCGTTCTTAAGTCATTTAACTTCAATTTAACTTCGCACTTTCAACTGTAATTTGAATCACGATTGTCGGATTTTAACTTTGAAATTATACTGATATTGCGTTATAACTCTGTGAGCTCTGATTTTTAAATTTATGTCATTTTATGTCTCTTTCGAATTTCGATTTTAATTCATGTTGTTTCATGTCCCTTTTAATTATTTAAAGAATTTAATGGCTTAAAGGTATGCATCTCAGAATTATGTGAATCGCCCAATAAAAATTGCTATTTCATATTATCGACTTTACTTCATTTGATTTTATTTTCGAAATTAACACTAATACTGTATTTGGTCTCGCTCATGTCTTATACGGATTAAACTCTCGATAAATTTGAAAGAAGAAGGATTTCAAAATGAGATTTAACGTTCTCCTTGTGTTCGACTTTCCCATTATGTTTGCCAATTCATAAGAAAGATCAGCTTAAATATCTACTTATTTATAATTTTATAAGTCAAAACTTATTTATTTCTTTTTTTTAATTAAAAGAATATTTATCAAGATATATTTTATTTTAATTCATTTTAACTATTTATTAGTACTTAGAATTAGATTTTAAATATATAGCATACATTACACATACATATAATATATAAACGCTATATATACCTTTATATACATCCTTATAATAAGAGCTCTTTGCGATTTTTAAAATATTGGATATACAAAGGAGATTAAATTGAAGTATCTAACATTGGTATAAAAGGAAAAGAGAACTAATATAAACCGACAACAGTCGGTGAAACATTAATTAGTTTAGTTAGTGTTTGTTAGTAATAACTGTACAACGGTCCTCTACTTCTTATGTAACCTCTCTCTTACTCATCCTATCACCTTCAACCTAAATCTGTTCAATGTCCCTCGGAATCGGAGGACTTTTTCTCATTTTTGTGGAAGTAACACTGTTGTAAGAGGTTAATTGACCGAAAGCGAACGATAGAAAATTATAGTTTAAAATGTTGATGAGCTCAAATAAATATTTCAACAATTCTAAAATTATATTGAAAGCAAAAAATAAATGGAAAATTACAACAATCAACTAATATGCAACTGAGATATAAGCAATTAAACAGAAGGGATGAAATAAAATTATAATTCATAAAATTAAAACTCGAGAAATAAAAGTGATGAAACGCAATTATAACTAATAAAATGAAAGGCTCATACCTATCCAAACGAAATTAACTGACAACACAAATTAGAAATCAAATTTTTTAAACTAATAATAATTTTTCATAATAAATGATTCCCTTCCAGTCTCACAAAATACACAGTAGAACCTTCCTGGTCGTTAGTCCTGGTTTGGCGACCGTATGAGGTGCTTCACCGTAATTTAATCACGATTGTTTTCGAATAATATTGTCGTATGTGACCCATTTCTCATACCCAGTAACCATCCGTTTAAGAAATGGGTCGATTTCATTTCGTTTGGTCAAGGCATCGTAGATGTAAATTCGATCCATCATGTTTTTTGGTGTTAATTGGGGTGGAACCCAAACATCAAGTTTCTTTTTGAATCCTGCTTTGCCCAAATGGTTTAAAACCGTTTTGTGGTCAATCTTAAGCTCCTGTGCGATGCTACGACTACCAAAATGCCGGTCAACTTTGATCATTGCCGATATTTTATCGACATTTTCAACGATAGGCTTGCCTATGCGAGGTGCATCTTTAATATAAAAAATGCCTCCACGGAATCGACGAATCCAAAATTGCGTGTAATTAGCTGTTACAGTATTGGTACCATAAACACCATTCACAATAACAGCCACCTGGCTTGCATTTTCGCCTTTATCGAATAAAAACTGTAAAATGTACCGAAATTTTTCTTTGTTGACTTCCATTTTTAACAATCTGTAACTAGACGTGGGCACGTTTTAAAATTTTCTAAACGTTTAAACGGTCTTTGTTTAACAAATTAAACGTTTAAAAAACGTTTAAACGATCTCTAACTTCATAGAGAAACATTGTGACTATCCTATATTTTTTTTCATTTTGAAAATTCGATGAATGACAATTATTTGCATAAAATTAGACGTAGGCACGTTTTAAAATTTTCTAAACGTTTAAATGCTCTTCGTTTAGAGTAATAAACGTTTTAAAAACGTTTAAACGATCTCTAATTTCATGGTGAAACATCGCGACTAAGCTATTTTTCTTCAAAGTCCATTTATTTCGATAACTCCATGGTTTAAAAATTCTTAAACAGTTTTGTTCGAACAGTTGATACAAAAATAATGATATAGTTGCCATAAGTACATCGTTTTTTCATATCTGTCACATTCAATGACTGCTTTACGAAAATTCTTTAATTGCCGATATTGAATTTTAGATTTTATGCCGTCGAAATATTTTAAATGTCGCATTCGCTATTTCTATTTCAACTGTGTAGACTCCCAACTAAATGTATTGATAGAAAAATGTCACAGATTACGACGGATAAATTTTAGTAAATGGTCAATAGATACAAAACATAATACATCAACCATTTTATTTTTTAATTTTCCAAGCAAATTCAGAGTTTGAATTACATACACTCTGCAATCATATCCGTTTTACTTGTTTCTGGACATTATGAGCTAAATGAAAGTGAGAGCTTTTCTAAAATACAATATATAAATAAGTAATAAATTTTAAAGCCATTATAAATTTGGTTACCATAAACAAAAATATATTTCAAATTATTTATTATTAGTCTAAACTTTTTAAAAATTGAATATAAAAAAATCAACACCCAAAGTTACTTGACAAAAACAATCGGCTAGAAAAATAAGTCATCAAAGAAGGAGCAAAGAATGCGCCAAAAAACCTGAACCCAACTATATCAATCCAAAAAAACAAGTTATATATCAAATCTATAGATTTATATAGGTTAGTGTATGTTTTGTGTGTGTTTTGTTGGTAATCTTTTCATAATACTTCTTATAATACTCGATATTTACAGTAATTTTAGATTTATTTTAGTGTCTTATTCATAACTAATACAAATATAGTACCAAACTGTCCTTTGTTATTAGAATCAAAACTTTTTTTGGCATATTTGTAAAATTTTGGGGTTACTTATTGTATTTCAAGTATTCAAAACTACCTAGAGCAATAATTACGTTCCGATAGTTAACACACCAGCGACACATGAAATCGCAAAGCAATAAATCTTTATAGTTTAGCTTTTGAGAGAGAGTGGCGTATATGGGCTTTTTAGCAGAACAAACATTAGTTTCTTCTACAAATAAATCAAGTAAACTATCATTAATAAAATTACATTAGTTCTATGTTGTTTTTTGTCTTTTACAAAGCATGTAAGTAGAAAAGCTTGAAAATCGGGCAATGTTATGAAATCGTTTAGTCTGGAAGTTCTCCATCACAACTTTTTGAAAGCTGCTGCTCTGGAAGATCAATTATTACAGCAGTAGGTCTACGAAAAATTGTCAGAGATGATGAACTAATTGCTTACGTCTCTGCAGCTGTAGGGTCCAATTTAGTATTAAGGTCACAAAATTCCTTGACAGAAACCATCTCATCAACATTTTTACCAATACACAGTTTCGAATCTTTATCTGTTGGCTCACTATCATCACAATCATTTAGAAAAAAATAATTTGATACGTTTTCCTTATACTTTGATTTATAAAAAGTTTAAGAATTCAATTAAAAATTACAATTGTATTATTATACTAAAAACTTATTAAAAATTAAAATATATTACAATACAAAAAGCAAGAACAAATTTCAAAAATAGAATGATTAAAATTCATGGATCTGAATTTATTAAATGATATTTATATAAAACAAATTTACATCTATTTCGAAACAATATGTTCTTATTTAATTAATCGTAAATATTATAAATTTTGAATAAACAAAAATTTTAATTTTTTGTTAATAATAAACTATAAAAAATTACGACCTAAAATATAAATAATATTTATTAAAAAAATCTTTTACGAATAAATAATCAATTGATAAAATTAAATAACATTTTTTATAGATATATTAACCATTATTTATGATATTTTATAATTTTCATTTGACAATTATTTATTAATATATATTTTTAATAAAAATAATTATCATTTGTTTAAATGATAAATTTTAATCACTTTTTACTAATTTGAATTGGAATTGAGGAGACTTAAAATTCTTATGGTGGTCGTCAATTTATATGTGTGTATGTGTGTGTCAACTATTTATTATTTTTATTATAATCAAAGGATAATAATGCGTTTATCCTTTCACGACGACCGCCTATATTAAAAATCCTAATCTAACGGAGGGCCACTTTTTAGTGCCTTTTGTTATATTTTGAGATGACATTAACATAATATTTTCTATTAAAATTGTATATAAGGAGGATAAATTGATTATTAATTGTGCTAAAAACATTTATTAAATAATATTTATGAATAACTTTTAAATGTTGATGGTTTAGTAAAAGATGATCGTATTGCGATACTCCATCTGTCGGATCTTTAATAAAATTTATTTTAAATGTAGAATAAAATTTTTCCTGATTAACACAATTCTTAATTGCGAGTATGATAATAAGTTTATAAATATTAGCGAACTACTCACATCAAAGATTATTTATTTTGTAGAATTTGAGAGAAATTAGTTTTATCTTGACAAACTTAAACTTAAACACTAATTTACAACAACTATAATGTAAATTTCCATAGAAGCTAAGATTTTACATGATTATAAGGGATTAATCATGTTAAAATAAATATAATACATGATACATTTACAATTTTTCACTAATATGTATTTTGGTTGGTTAGTAGGAATACATATTTAATAATTTAATCAAATCAGAAAACAGATGAATTATCAAAATATGTTTTGTATCTTTAACAATGACAGATATATATGACAAACAAGAATATAAATTAGATTATTTAATATAAAGTACTAAACAAACCCTTTATCTTTATCTATGGTTAAAATAACGTTAATAGGGTCACAGTCTCGTTTTTGAAATTTTCTGGATATATGATTTATTAAAATTAATTATGATATAAAATAAATACAAAATTTATAAATGGTTAATTATTTTATTTAAATATATAATAGCCATATTTTTATTCTGTGTTCAACTGTTGATAATTCTTCTCGAATATCGGACAGGGGCTTATTCAATTGTTAATTTTCTACCCTTTCTACAAAGTACTAGTAATTGTAAATTTCTTTTCTCTGATCAATATAAGTTAAAAATTCATCTCCTTAATACAATTAAACCCAATATTACGAACTTCAAGGGACTTAATAAATTTTTTTTATAGAGGGGTAGATTTAACAGATTATATTTGATTTAACAGAGCCAAGCATGGAGGAATCGTACAAGTACATTTCAAAATGTCCTAATTTTGCCTTTATAGTCCCACGAAAAGCTTGGAAAATGTGTTTTTTACAAATGAATATGCCTCAGTTAGTCTGATAAAAGTTTTTTAAAAAAGTATAACCCATGCTGTAAGTTTTGAAATACGGACATAAAAAATTACACTCTTGTTTAAAAATCGCTAAACGTTTAAACGTCCTAAAAACGAAAACTTGTAAACGCTAAATGTGTCCACCCCTATCTGCTACTACCACCACAAATTCAGCTCCTCCACCAAGAAGTACCATGCAGGTTGCAAGTTTTTCGACCCAAAGAAATATTCCCTTTCCCCGTGCATCTACCACGCTAAATTTAAGGGAGACGCCCGACGATGTACATAACCCTGCAACTGACAGTCCAGAGAATCCAACCCTTCTTTAAACTGCTAGGCCGACCCGAGCCCACGGTAACTCTGGGTGCAGACACACAACTTTGTCATCAGCCGATCACAATATCGCTTATAGACCTGAGCTCCCCAGAAGTTTTTTTTACCGAGGCCACCACTTTCTAGACGTGGGCTCGTTTTAAAATTTTTGAAACGTTTAAACGGTCTTTGTTTAGCAAAGTAAACGTTTAAAAAACGTTTAAACGATCTCTAACAGCATTGATAAATGTGGATACGTTTTAAATTTTATAAATTTTTAAACGGTCTTCGTTTAGTGTAATTAATAGACGTGGGCACGTTTTAAAATTTTATAAACGTTTAAACAGTCTTCGTTTAGCAAATTAAACATATAAAATTTTAATTATAAGCTTCATCAAAAACCAATACCTTTTCTTCAATACAATACATCTCGTTTTTAAAACTTTTGTACTCGAAAAAATTTAGAAAATTAACAAATATAATTTAAATAATTTTACATCTATCAAAAAAATTTACAGGAAATTTTGATGCAATTCTCAAATATGGTATTAATGCTACTTTTCATATTTTGTATTTATAGTCCCACGAAAAAGCTCACTAGACTGGGACAATAGGTTCTTTACAAATGAATAGGCCTTATATAGCGTGATAAAAGTTTTAAAAGTTTCGTGAGTTTTGAAATACGAACTTAAGAACTATACGCTCGTTTATCAATCCCTAAACGTTTAAACGTCTTAAAAATTGAAAACGTTTAAACGGCCGTTGAAACGCAAAACGTGCCCACCTCTACCTGTAACTCAGAACTGAATAAAAAAAGCAAAAAGCTTTTTGTGAAATTACTGTGAAATGTCACCTTGACAAAGAGCATAAATTTGAAATTGTTTGATCGATAAATAATGAATTAAAATAATGGATTAAAATAATGGATTACTTTTTCCCCAACCTAATATATATATATATATATATATATATTTGTAGGGGATTATTTTTGGTGAACTGTAAATTTTTAAATTAAAAACATATTTATAATTGAGATAAGTTAAAATAATGTTTTACTAATTAAATTGAAATATCTTTTTATAAAAAAATTTAAGTATATAGATAGTATTTTACTAATTAAAATCAAATAAGTTTTTATAAAAAATTATAGTTCATAGATAATATTTTACTAATTAAAATGAAATAAGTTTTTATAAAAAAATAGGTTTAAAAAATCACAATTAAAAGAAATGTTTCGAAGTAAAATAAAATTGTAAAGAAGATTTTGATATATCTTGTAACACTTTTTAAAATAATATCCTCTGTATGTCATTAATTAATATATTCATATTTATATCTAGAATTTTAAAAATCTGGTTTATAAAAATTTGAAAATAGTGTTCCTCAAAAATTTTTTTGTAAAATGTCTTATGTGGTAGAAATAAAGTTTGCGAATAATGTCTTTGGATTTTACTCACGAACCTAATATATATAAAGTAATGTAATAAAAAGAATGTATAAAAAATGTAATGTATAAAAAAGAATGGAAAAATAAGAATAATTATTTTACAGAGCACAAAATTTTCAATTTTTAATAAGATTTTACTGTATTTTCTTTATTTTAATAAATTATATTTATATTATTTATTTATTTTCGTACTACTCTATGGTGACCTTGATATATTTAATAGTTGTTTAAATAAATCAGTAAAGTGTTATTCATTTAATTCTATAATGAAAGCAGAGTTTCTTATATCAGTTGTTTTAATATTTTGTTCCGAGGCGTTAAAACAAGAAGAAAACAATTGTGATGAATCGAAGCCCTCTCTTGCTTCGGATAAAACTTGCACCAATTTTGGTGATATTTGTCTTAAAGGTTCACAATTTTTTTCGTACTTTATTGAAAAAATTTATTTATTTTAGATGATGATTCTTGCAAACGATTTTTGAATATTTGTAAACGTAACTATAAATTACTCTTTTAAACTGTATAACTATTTTATAGAATGTCCACCTTCTAAGTTGACCGTTTTGCGTACATTTAATTGTATTCATGACGTAAATTTATATTTTTGATTTAGTGTTGAAAAATATTTTAGGAAAAAGTCGAAGTAAAATTTTTTATTAATATTTGTCTTTTATTTACTTATATTTATCTACTTCAACTTTTAAACATTTGGTCACTCACATAACTTATTTAATTGTTTTTGATTTTTGTTGATGTATAAATAGAAAATGTAATACAATGATATATTTATATTTTATAAATACATTAAATAATTTGTTAATAAATTAATAATAATAATAATTTATTTATAACAAATCTAATTTATTTTCCTAATCAGCTCTTCAGTCACTACCGATAAGTTGTAAGCGACTTTAAGCGACCGTTATCGTCATAGTGGAAAAGTTTGTTAGGATACTAAAATCCATATATTTATAATAATAATAAATATTTAACCCTTAAATGCATGATTTTTCCTTTTTAAATACAATAAATGTATTTGAAAGTGTTGCGCCAAGCTGTCAAATTTCGACAGTTAAAAAAGTGAACTGCCATATCATGAAAGTTTGCTTTCAAAAACTAAGATAGATAATTTTGCACCTACTAAAAGTAAAAACTACTGTGTTTGAATTACTGTATAGAAATTATCTAAGCAAGAAACACTGATGTACATATACATCACCATGCATTTAATGGTTAAATTGGTCATTTTAATTGCCTATAATATTATCGTTAATTGATATAAGTGATATCGATAAATTAATCAAAAAATTTTAAATATTATTTTTAATATTATATTTTCTCTTAGAATTATTTTCTTTTCATATTTTGTCTATTATAATCGTATTAAACAGTGTAATATGTGTTTCTGTACGGATATTGATGGATTCTTTTCTGAACTTGCGATACTCAATCCAGAGAAATTGAGATTATTTATGGATGTATTAAAATTCAGTTTGAAAGCTGTTTTGTTCCACAGCGGAAAATTTTATCCATCACTTCAAGTGACATATGCTGTTCAAATGAAAGAAACTTATGAAAATAGAAAAATTGAATTGCATAAACTTCAACAAATATAACTGGGGCATACGTGAGGATTCGAAAATGGTAACAATTTTTCTGGGACTGCAACTTAGATACAACAACTACTGTTGCTTCATGATTGCGTGGGACAACCGATAGAGGACTTCACACTATGTACAAAAGGATTGGCCTCAGAATAAAAGTTTAGTGCCCGACAGCAGAACATCTCATATGAACTACTCATCCCAAAAAGATTCGATTACCATCACTTCATTCCAAATTCAGTCTTAGTAGGGGAAAAATGTATGTTCTCCACCACCCCCCCCCGGGGGGGGTCGTAACTAGTTACCGTGGTTGTCATGGCAACGGTCGCGGTTACCATGGCAACGGTCGCGATCACCTTAGCAACGGTCGCGGTTACCATGGCA
>MQRK01247933.1:13605-29188 GCA_001938485.1 Girardia tigrina
TCAAAATTTAACATATAAATTAAAAATAAACATATAAAACATACTTAAAAGTTATTATTAAAACCAAATCAGTTCTTATTAACTGAAACTAAGTTCTTATAAACTGAGAAACACAGTAATCAGACACTATAATAAATCAATAATAATTAATTGATCCACTATAGACAAACTAAAGCAGTTTTAAAATTAATTATTTTTAGAAGATTTACAAAAATTTGGAAATCTATGAAAACTAGAAAAAAGAGCCATCCTATATTGACGAGCGAGCTGAATTTTGTCTTTGAAAGTTTATGTTTTAATTATCAAATCGTAATTATTATAAATTATGATTCATTGTTTCGAATTCTGTGTTCATTTTACTTTTGGTTAATTAAGTCGGCTCCCGGCGCCTTTCAGTGAAGGCGCTGTACATACAGAAACGTCGCGATGCAGACTATGTAGTTTAACCTCAACTTTGCGTGGATTCACTCCCTGTTCCTTCACCATTTTGCATTTTATCAGCATATATATTATCAAAGTAAAATTTGAGCTTGACCGACAAAACGTGATACAATGATAACGAAATTTCGCAAATGTATACTAAATTGATTTTTAGCAAAATAATTAGTAAATAAGTGATAAAAATTGTTACTCATCAATTTAAATAATATGTTATTAGTATTTTTAAAAATATTCTCACGAAATTCCTTGTAGAAATCCTCCTTATCAGCATTATTCGAATTCCGTGTTGACTTAACACACGTTCGACCAGCATTGTTTTCGGTCTATTTCGTCGGCTACTAGGCGTCCTTCAGCGAAATGAAGAAATTCGACCGTAGGGTGACCGATAAACAAACAAACATACTTTTTGAACAAAATATTATATATTGGTCTTAAGAGAATACTTTACTTTGAAATATTTCCAAAAAAGAAAAGAAAAAAATATTATTGAACAATATTATGTGTAGAGAATCAGTATCATGATCAAAAATGTATAGAAATGAGCTATATTTACTTGGATGAAAATGTATATAGAATTCGAGGGGCACAAAATATAATATAAAACATATAACATAAAACAAATTTTTTTTAAGAATTGCAATTTTAAGTTGAATTTTAAAACATTTCTAATTTATAAAAATATCAAAATAAGCGGAATGTCTTTCAGTTGTCGATGGTTCTTATAGTCAAAATAGTTATTCAAGAACTAAATTTTTATCATGTCAAAATTATCCCTCAGTAAAATTCAATAATATAAAAGTACTATTTGTTTGATGTTGTTAAGCTTTATTTCTAAATGATTAAATTTTCTAAGTGATAATAATATTTTAAAAATTTAGTGCAGGGGTCGGCAGAACTGGGACATTTATTGTAATTGATCGGATCATTAGAAAATTACAGATCAATATGGATCACATTGACGTACAAAAAGAGGTTTTGGAGTTGAGAAAGTATCGAAGATCGATGGTTCAATCAACAGTAAAAATGATAAAATGTTAAATTTTATAATATTTTGTTATGTATAGAAACAGTACATTTTTATTCATCGATTTATTCAACACTTTTTCGTACACAATTTGTCAAATCCGAATGAAAATAGTAATTAAATTGTTTTTAATAAAAAATTTAGATGATAATAATAATTTAGATGAAAATCCTTTTACAAATCTCAAATAAAAGAACAAACGAATTTTTGTGGAATTTTTCTTAAAAAAAATATAATGTTTAGATTGAAAGTTCCGTTTACTTTACTTTTTATTTTTTTTATATTTTGCATATCATCTATAAAATTCAACAATTTTATTGATTGAGAGCTCAAATATTAATGTCCGACAATATTAGTTCTGTTAGGGGTTCTTTTTGGTGAACTGTAAATTTTTGATATTTTTAAATTAAAAATCATATTTATATTTGAGATAAATTAAAAATAATGTTCTACTAATTAAAATGAAATAACTTTTTATAAAAAAATTAAGTTTTTAGATAATATTTTTACGAATTAAAATGAAATAATGTTTCATAAAAAATTATGGTTTATTGGTAATATTTTTACTAATTAAATATTGTCATAAGATTCGTTTGACTATTGAATTAGAGATTGTTTATCTACTAATCCACTTGTTTTGAAGAATTTTTGAAGATTGAAATGGTTTTTTCTTGTTCATTATTATCAAATGATGTCTTTCTCGTAGAGCTGTCTTTGCAGGACGGCCTGATTTGTACCTATCTGCTACAGACGTAATGTTTAGAAATTTTTTAAATATTTCATGTACACTTCTTTGTGAAACTTCAAATTCTCCTGCCATTTGTCTTTGAGATTTCTTGTTTTTCATTTCATCAACAATTTTCCATCTTTTCAGTTAAGATATTTTTGGTCATTTTCTACTTATATATTAATATAATTTATTGCATAAAACATACTTATCCTTTCGAAACAAACCAATTTATAAATTTTAATTATAACGACAGTTTGAAAGTGACTCAAAACTTTTGACCAAATAGAATATTTAAACAATTTTATTTTACCATTTTGAATCTTAAAACAGGACATATTTTATTACATAATGCAGGATTATCTGGTTTGTAAAATTTGAAATTTATTTCAACAGATTATATAATTTCGCATAAATTTGTGAAATTTTGAAATATTTTTAGATGGCTCAAGATTTTTTACAGGTATTATATATATATATATATACAGTAGATTCTTTTTTAGGCGATAGATACGTTCCGCGAGAACCGCATAAAAGGATACTAATTCTATGGTAAATCTATACATACGTTCCAAAATACGTTCCAAAGAACACAACACTTCTTCTGTTGGCAAATTCTGGTCGTTTCTCATCAATTGCTATCTTCAAACGGTCCAGTTTTTGACAGTACAGATCTGAATTTAGTGTTTGGTCATACGGAAGCAACTCAATAAATAATTTCTTTCCAGTCCCACCAAATACACAGTAGAACCTTCCTGTCCGTTAGTCCTGGTTTAGCGACCGTTTGAGGTGCTTCACCGGGCTTTGACCACGATCGTTTTCGTATAATATTGTCGTATGTGACCCATTTCTCATCCCAATAACCATCCGTTTAAGAAATGGGTCGATTTCATTTCATTGGGCCAAGGCTTCGCGGATGGAAATTCGATCCATCATGTTTTTTGGTGTTAATTGGTGTGGAACCCAAACATCAAATTCCTTTTTGAATCCTACTTTGTCCAAATGGTTTAAAACCGTTTTTGGTCGATCTTCAGCTACTGTGCGGTGCTACTACTACTAACATGCCGGTCAACTTCGATCATTGCCGAGATTTTATCGACATTTTCAACGATAGGCCTGTCTGTGTGAGGTGCATCTTTAACATCAAAAATACCTCCACGGAATCAACGAAACCAAAATTACGTGTAATTAGCTGTTATAGTATTGGCACCATAAACACCATTCACAATAACAGCCCACTTGCATTTTCCACCTTTATCAAATAAAAACTGTAAAATGTATCGAATTTTTTCTTTGTTCACTTCCATTTTTAACACCCTGTAACTCAGAACTGAATATAAAAAATCAAAAGTTTTTTTGTGAAATTACTGTGAAATGTTACCTTAAAAAGAGCATAAATTTGAAATTGTTTGATAGATAAATAATAATTAAAATAATGGATTAATTTTTCCCCAAACGAATATATATATATGAAAGTAACAGCTTTTTATTTTTCAAAACCTGTTTTACCTTTACGGCATCATCATTTGTGAAGTAAATTTCAAATTAAAAGTCATTTATATAGCACATTGGATATTACACAATTAATATTTTTTTTATTAATAATAAAGGATTTTAATATTATTGGATAATTTGAACATTTCACAAATTAATTCACAAACATTAATTCAGTAAAAGAAAAACAAAAGAATACATACTCAACAACAGACTATTAGTCTAAAATTTGTTGTCATAAAAATCGTCGGTAAGTTATTAGTATTCGTGATTCAATTATTTATTAATTTTTATTTTGATTTATTTTCAGCAATTAATTTCAACGGTAATTGCTGTAAATTTGTATTACGATTTTACTGGAGTCAGGATCAGTTGTAGTAGGTAAAAGAATGTCAGAACCTACTTTAAGATTTTCGGACAATGATATTTTATAAAATGTTTCATTTATAGATGGAAGATAATCGTTTCGATCTTTAATATCTATATTAGTATCGCATATTTCAAAACCTTGGTTTTTTACATCTTAATAAGTTACTCCAATAGGAAATTTACATATTTCTTTCTCCTTATCGCAACATTCATGAATCCTTATGCAAAGTGTATCTATGCCAATTAAGGATGTTGTGATCAACCTTTCTTTTGATACTATAGAATATCCATGTGCTTTGCTTTATTTAACACACTGTGCGTATATCTACTTCCTGGATAATTATTTTTGGAGATCGCCGATTTCAGTACCAAGTGGAGTTTCGTCGTTGATTGAAACAATTTGAGAAATGGCAATTGGTTTAAATAACGTTTCAAAGAATAAAAAATAATAGTAGATTTTCTTGAAATATCATCATAAAAGTTTAGTATTGAATTTGACAAGATAGTCTAAGGGTTATAAAATAGGATTTTTTTCCGTCGATATCATCAAATTTCATAGGTCGAGTGGTATGTGGTACACAAATGTCGGATTCTTGATTAAAATAAAAAAGAGAATATTCCTTGAATAAAGATTTGTTGATTTCTTCATTTTTTTTAATAATTCATGAACCGGAAACATATCAGTTAAAGGTACATTTTTAGATGTAGAATTCAGTTCATTTTCGCTAAATAAATAAATAATCAAACAGACATCCGAAAGCACCAAATCAATGAAAACACGCATCTCAAACACGAAAGAAACATTAGGGTACTCGAAAGTAAACACAAAAGTCAAAGATCACACAAATAAAACAATCACGCACATACATCATCAATGAAAAAAAACACAGATCCAAAATACTCACACATCACAGTTATCATGAGGTTAGTAAACGACAAACATCCTCGTTGGGTGATCAGAACTCTGTGAAACTTTAGAATAGTGATATTTAGAAAAAAACCGCATTAAAAAATTCCTCTTCGTTCAAAAGTTATAAGCCGTAAACCCATATACGGGTCTCCGGTAGACAACGGATTAATTATTGAAAGAGTTTTCTTCAAAGTTATATGATCATTAAAATGAAAAAAAACGTTAAAATAAAATAATACAAATAAATTTTAAATACAAAACATTTTTTCTACTAAATTTAATTTATTTTTATAACATCAACAGAATCAACAAGTTTATGTTTTTATAAAAAATATAATTCTACTAAATTATAAAGAAATAATAATTGTTATATTGTTTATCAATTTTCATTTGGCGTTAAAATAAAAATTTCCGTCTAAAATATCAGTTGGATTAAATTTTATTAAATTAATTAAATTAAATTAATTTCTAAATTCATTATTTACCATCATCATTATCGGAATTTGTATATTTCATCAAGAAATAATGAATAAATTCGTGAATAAAAATATATTGACCCTAAACAAATACAAATTTGTAATTAAAGTACATAAAACATATCGAACTTGTCGTTGAACCATGTTCTTTCGGTATTTAAACAATTCCAAGACATCTTTATAAACATTTATAAAAATGTTTCCATAGATCAGTTTCCTAATGATCCGATCAACGGCAATAAATATTCCGGTTCTTCCCACTCCCGCACTATTCAACAATAATAAAATGCAACTTTAAAAGTTTTAATATTTTATTAAGAATAATAAATCATTTTTATTTTCTTTCAATTGAAACTGAAAACAAAATAGAGAACATCTTTCGTCAGAGAAAAGTTTTAAAATAAATTTGAAGATTATTAAAAGAATCACACGAAGTATTATTGAACAGATCTTCTTCTCTTCACAGTTCTAACAGTTTTCATTTTACATTAATTTTCAAAGGGTTTTGATAATTAAATTTCGAATGAATTTATTTTGTAAAGTGTAAAAGCTATTGTAACCATTTAATATTTACAGAGTTTCCACTTTTAAATGTGATTTTTTTCATTTTTAAGTGTGAATATTTCCGCTTTGAAGTGTGCAAACTTTATAAATAAATTTACTACTAATATATTGAAAATAATTTAATAAATATAGGCTTGTTTCACGGGCTGATGCAAACAATTTCATCTTTGTAGATGAAGTTGGCTTCAATATAAGCATGCGCTGTCGATATGGAAGAAGTGAGCGTGGTCATGCAGCAATTCAGCGCGTTCAAAATGTCAGAAATAGAAATATTTCCGTTTGTTGTGGACTGCTTAAGACCAGTGTGCTGTACTATAAAAGGCAAAATCGTTCTTTCAATACTGAAACCTTTCTAGAATTTATTGATGATACCGTAGCTAAACAGGCCGAAATGAATATGAGTAATATGATGTTTATTATGGACAATGTCGCATTCCATAAGTCCCACCTTGTTGCAGAAAAAATAACAGCTTCCGGGCATACAATTCATTTTTTGCCACCCTAATCCTCATTTTTGAATCCTATCGAGAACATGTTTTCTGAGGTAAAGCAGCGTGTTAGAGTGGCCCGCCCTCATAATGAAGAGCACTTATTCACCAGTATCGACTCCTCTTTTAATGTAGTTGTATCAAATATCTGTGAAAATTACTATCGGCACATGCTATCTTTTATTCAGAAATGCTTGAACAGAGAAATAATTGATGATGAAAATTATAATTAAATCATTACATGAAAGTGTTTTTTATTTAACAATTTTTTTATATGTTTTTATATAACTTTTTCATCTTTTTAATTTTCACACTTCAAAGTGGAAATATTCACACTTCAAAATGAAAAAAATCACATTTAAAAGTGGAAACTATGATTATGTATACATTAAATGTGTTTTATTTCAAAAATAATTACAGGAGCCATGTTTTATTTAATTTAACCATTGACGTTGTTTTATTCTTTTTATTTTTGTAAATTAGAAAAAATAATTTTCTGCTGTAACAATTCTAATTGAACATTGAAATTCGTCCAACATTAAAAATTAATTTAAATTTGAACATTTTGTATACATAAAAAGAGAATTTTTTATGTACCATTGCAAAAGACATTGTAAAATACATTTTTTTTGTGAATACAAAAAAAGTTTTATACTTAATTCGTTTCCTCTGGAGTTTCTTTAAATTTTATCTGTTTGGTTGCTTTAATCGAACAATCTTCCGCTGTTTCTGACTTTGAAGTAAGGTCAAATTGAATGGAACATCACGATAATATTTACGAAAAATAAGAAGATTGCTAAATGATTATCTGAATTATTTTTATTTTTACCCTTTTAATAAATATTTAATAAGAAAATATTAGAGACATTATTTTTATAATCTTTCACAAGAAGCTCTCTCAATAATTTTTAACTTGTTTGACAGAATTTTAAAATATTTGCGACCTAAATTATACTTTCTAGTTTTCCATACCTATCATTGTTAATCTTAACCCCTCTGCAAGCCCGCGCTTGAAGTAGTTCAAAAAGATGAGTGAAACTTTATCCAACATTTATCATTTTGTAATTATATGTATAAAATAAAAAAAAATTTTCATTAAATTTATTATTGATATTATAGCAATAATAATTGTTAATTTTTCCAACAAAATGTCTTAATTAACTATGAAAACTGATTTGTGAAACACAAATTTATAAAATTTATAAATATAATTTGAACATAAACAATTTTGCAAATTAAGACATTTGAAAGGATGTGACAAGTTTATCATTATCTTTTAATAAAGATTCTTCCAATTGTGATTTATCAGATAAATAAACAAAAATTATACTTGATAATAATTATTATATTCTGATGGACGACATTTAAAATATTATTTTTATAAATCTAACCTGCAATGAATGACATATGGAGGTGGATTATTCTGTGTTACGAGTTCGTGGAACTTAAGCAAAAGTAACTCGAAATCTTCAAGTTTAGGAGATGAAAAGTCGATCCAAGAATGCAAATGAATGTGAATGATCCTTCGTTCTTTCTTTTCAATCTAAATTTAATATTTTAATAATAATAAATCCTTTGATTCTATTTTTTCGCGATTTTTTCAATTGAATTATAAAATCTCAACAATTTTATATAATCCATTAGTCAGTTTTAATCACCAAAATATTCCTAATTCTTGATGTCGTTTTTAAGTACAAATATGTTTGGAAAAACATAAAATATTATACTTAAAATTATTTTTTTATAAATATTATTCACTACATAATATATAAATTTTCCAGATCCCAATATTTTTCGTTTATCCTCAAAATATGCATCTACCAACCTTAAGTATTCCTTTTTTCATACTCATTTAATAATTATTAAACAAAATTAAATTAAGTAAATTACTAAGTAAATTAAGTAAATAAGTGAGAAAAATCGTCCAGTTTTGGGAAGTACAGTTTTAGTACAGTTTTAGGGAATTTAAGAGAGACATTTTGCAGGAGAATCTACTGAAGATGGATTGGAGGATCGAGAAGATATTCCGACTGAGAAGAATTTAAAGGAGTGGGGACGAGAAAACACTGATACTGGTGTTACCTCGTTTAAAAGAACACAGCTGCCCGATGGATGCCTGTAAAGGAATTGAACAGGCATTGAAAGAGATGGGAGGCCCACATCGGAGAGACAAAACCCGGATTAGTGAGCACTCGCAAATGAGTCGATGAGTCCTTGATCATTGGTTATGTTGTAAAGAATATGAATTTTCTATTCTACAAAAGGGATTTGATTCACATTACGAACGACACTTTTGTGAATGACTAATAAAACACTACAACCCATCAATTAACATTCAGAATGTGCTAAGTAAGGTTATTTCAATACTTAAATTTTTTAATTAAAATATATATATATATATATATATATGGGGGCCGAAAATAGCGCCAACCGACATAAGCGCATCGTCATGAATGCGAAAACATTCCTTTTTTTCTTACAGGAACATAATCGGCAGGAACAAAAGTTAAGCAAATAACATTTTTGCACACGTTTGCACATTAATGTTATTTTTATGAAGTTCAGTCAAATTAAATGATATAATTTTACACCACAAATTTTGACACAAATAAAAAAAAATTCAGCTGCTTCCAGTCCATTGAAAGTTCGCGCAATCGTATTCTTTATTACTTTCTTGAAATCCTTTAAAATGCTTACGGGTTGAAAGTTTGGTTTTATATTGAGTAATTTTTCAAAAAAACGAACATAAGTGCCTTGTATTTATCCCGCTTTAATACATAAATAAAATATAATAAAATAAATTCAATTAATCCTTGAATAGTGAACACTTGATAAAATAATTTTGGTAAAACTTGATATATTCCAGCGACAAACCAATGTACTTGTTGTTAAAGAATGTTGAGACTTTCTATGCCAAAACTGCTTCATGAGAAACAACAGTTGTCTCTCTTTGATAAATTTTCCTGTTTACAGTTTAATTTAATTTAATTTAATTTAATTTAATTTAATTTAAACACACGTCCTAGGTGCAATTCAAATTAAATGCAAGAGCATTTCCAATCGAAATCAGAAAGGGCTCCATAATTCAGCGATTTTAAATCTGCCTTCGTCGCGCTGACGGCAAAGAGTTGGGCTCTCCAAGAGAGTCAACTAGGTGATGTTGCCTGTCTAATGTTAGACAGTGCCATCTCTTTGAATTTCTTCTTCAGAGATATATAATAGGTGTTGGTTATAATGTTTCGCGCATAGTTCGATGTTTCGCCTACCTACTCTGGTGGCGTATGCAGCGATGTCGTCGTCATTCCATCCAATGGCGGCGAGGAGGAAATTGTTGGTGTAGTGCCATCGGCCAAGGCTACCTACGACGAAGGGGAAGATGGTTACTTCGGCTTTTCCTTTGGATTGTATGAGATCAAGTTGGGCGTCAAGGTATTTCTCGCAAGCTCTATCGAATGCGTAGTTAAAGGTATCTTCTGCGTCCCAAGGGCTTTTGACCTCGATGATCCAGGCGTTACGACCAAGTTCGACGTAAATGTCAAAGATGAAAAGTTTTCCGTTGGGCATTGTGTGTCTGTGTTCGGTCTTTACAGTACAACTATTACCGAAATGGTTACGGATATATTTTACTAGTTCATGTTTGATTTTGTCGTGTTTCATGATGCCGAAGGGAAGAGAGTAATTGCATCCGTTGATGATGTGCATTGGAGTTTCGTAGAATTTTCCACATTTACGGCATAGGTTGCAAATTTCATTAACGTAAAGGTGGCTGAGGAAATTGCAAGAGAGAAGACCAAGTCTGGCGCGGTGGATGAAAAACCATCCTTCGAAATTGATCCATCCTCTCATTTTAACCCAAATAAAACGAAAATTCCGCTGCTTCTAGGTCAATGAAAGTTTGCGCAATCGCATTCTTTATTACTTTCTTGAAATCCTTTAAAATGCTTACGGGTTGAAAGTTTGGTTTTATATTGAGTAATTTTTCAAAAAAACGAACATAATTGTCTTGTATTTATTCCGCATTAATACATAAAATAAAATATAATAAAATAAATTCAATTAATCCTTGAATAGTGAACACTTGATAAAATAATTTTGGGGAAACTTGATATATTCCATCGACAAACCTGTTGTTAAAGAATATTGAGATTTTCTATGCCAAAACTGCTTCATGAGAAACACTAGTTGTCACTCTTTGATAAATTTTCCTGTTTACAGTTTTTATTCAAAGCTAGTTCTGGTATGGTATGTACACTCTGTAATGCTTTCTTTATAACTGAATTTGGTCCATGAGCATTTTCATTTAACATTTGACTTTCATTCTTTATTAACTAATCACACTCGAGGGCAACAAGTTTTTTTAATGCATCTTCATGATTCGGAATAACAATTAACCATACTGGTCGACGGACTGTTAAATCAACACAGATTTTAAATAATGTCGATTTGGATGATTCCTACAAGGAATTTCGTTAGCATCTTTATGGCAATACTAATAACACA
Source organism: Girardia tigrina (assembly GCA_001938485.1). Taxonomy (NCBI): domain Eukaryota; kingdom Metazoa; phylum Platyhelminthes; order Tricladida; family Dugesiidae; genus Girardia; species Girardia tigrina. Next base: position 24,599 of record MQRK01247933.1, read on the forward strand.
TTGATTCAATTGATAAATGATGATTTCTATCCCTTATTTACTTATGTTGCTGAAAGTCAATTAGGATAATTACAAGAAAATCGTGAGATTTATTTAAAAATACTAATAACATAATTGTTCTATAACTTATTTGCTAACTATATTTCTTAAAATCAATTTAGTATAAATTTGGAAAATTTCGTTATAATTTGAATCACGATTTGTTGGTCCCAAACAGTTAGTCTTGAAAAAAAAATAAATATACGATAGTCTCTGTCAGTCAGACAAACTTCGAACGATAATTTGTTGATCAACTAGATATGATTGTATGATAATTATTGTTGCGTTCTTGATCAAAATTTTATTTCTATCACAAATAACAATTATTCAAACAATTTTTCATTGAGGAACTTTTCTTGGTTTTCTTTTTGACCAGATTTTTATATAAAAATATAGAATTATAAATACTGATAAGCTATTTTACAATTGAAATTTTTTTATTCTCTTTTTTTGAAAATTTACATTCCACTATTTTATGCAATTTAATTTAAATTAAAACCAACATAATTTATTGTAGTCATATTTTTACTAAATTAACAAAAATGATTTTTTATTATTTTAGAATTAGTTTAATGTTATTTTCTTTTATTTTTGAAAACGTTTTTTAATTAATAAAAGATTTTAACGTTTTATTTATTATCAATATTTCAGTTTAAAAGCCTTTTATTACCTAAAACTATTTTAAATACAAAAATATACAATTTTAAATACAAATTGCTTTAAATACAAATAATAATTTACAGTATTCAAATTTTTATTATTATTACGATACATTAATGATAAAAGTTTTAATTTTTTTACGAAACTGTTTAGAATCAAAATATTTGTCAAATTTTTAATTTCCAGAATTTCAAACTAACTTTACAATTTAAAATTATCTGTTTTTTTTTAATTTACATCTCTGGCAACAAAGTTAATTATTTTATTTTTTTAGAATAACTTTTAAAATTAGTACAAACATAATTATCCTTGTCTTTATATATTTCTTTTAAGTCAATTATTTAAAAATCCATTATTTCCCAATTAATTTCATTTTAAGTTTTTACTCTGCAATTAAAATTCGATTATTTCCAAAAATAACTTTTTAAAATTAATTAAGATATATTTTTTGAATTATAATTGCGTAGAAAACTTTTGATTTTAAATATTTCATTATTTTAGAAATTCTTTATAAAAATTAATTGTTTCAAAAATTTTAAGAGTTAGCCTGTCCTTCACAATTATCTTGTCAGATTTGACAAATCTTTAATTTGCAGAATTTCAAATTTTGTTTTTTCTGTAACGTACGGCAAAATAAATATTTCAGTCCGTATTCAAGTAAGTATAAATTGTAAATTCAGTTTTTAATAATAATGATTGATTATTATTTTAAATTAAATTTTAAAATTGAGATTGAATTTGAATAGAAGGGGTTAAAATGTAGGAATTATGCCAATTAAATGAAAACAAATCTTGAATAAGTTTGGTTATTACCGTTTCCTGATTCGAATACAGACGATTGATCATATGTTTAGCTTTTGATGTTTTAAAATAAGTCGAGAAACAGTTTCAGTATCATTTGATAAAGTCGTTATTAAGTTAGAAAGTTAATATCTCGGAGATTGACTAATCGACTTTTTTATTATTACTACTTTTTGTTTTTGTTTCAATGATGTGTAAGTTTCAATCTTTTGAGGTTCATGTATTTTGCTTTATTATCTATTGGTTTGAGGAATAATTTCCCGCCGTTTTTTGAAAAATTAAAATTTTATTTTTTAACAAAAAAGTTACTACAAATTAATCACAAATATAATCTCCGCCATTGTTCACGACTTCTTCCCAACGTTCAACAAGTTTGTCAATGCCTCTTTGGAAGAAGTCTTGACTCGAAGAATTCAGCCAACCAAACTTGCAGTACTCCATCATTGTTGAACGAAACACCACGTAAAGCGTTAGAAAACGAACGGAAAAGATGAAAATCAGACGTACATGTACCATTTTTTCATCACCCGTTACAATTCGATAAAGAAATTGTTGCTTATGACCGTGAGTAGAGCGATGACAGGCAAGCAAACTCGCTGAAATTGTGGATCGCTGGTTTTTGTTGTTTTCGGTCAAAAGATGTGGGACCCAAGTTCCCATTTTTTGAACTTTTCCCATTGATTTCAGGTGGTTCACGACAGTTTTTCGATCACAATCCATTTGTTCTGATAATTCTCGAGTGGTTTGACGCGCGTCTTCATGCAAAAGTTTGTTCAAACGCTCTTCATCGAATTCATTTGGTCGTCCTGAACGAGATGCATTCTTGAGGTTAAAATTGTCAATTTTAAATTTTGCGAACCAATCTCGAGCGGTTCTATCAGCTATAGCACCTTCTCCGTATACAGCACAAAGCTTTCGGGCAGCGTCTGCGCCTTTGGCACCTCGATTATACGCAAAAAATAGATGGTGTTTGCTCATTTAAGTCCACTTGACACTCCATTTCAAAAGTCTAAAACTCGACAAAAAATAATCTGAATAAAAAAACAAAATACACCATTTTTTAGAGCAAAACAATAGCTTTCAAATAACATATAACATTACATCAAAAGTTGATTTAAATTTTAAATTGATTAAAAATTGATTAAAAATTCAAAAAACGGCGTGAACTTATTCCTCGACCTAATATTATTAAAAATGCAATATTATTTGTGTTTCCTTTATTTGGTATGGCCCTGTATATTCTTCTAAAAAGTTTGTTGCATTAAATATTCTTACTTTTGCTTTTATGAATGAAAGATAGAAAGAATTATTTAGATTCTTTGACTTTTCCTTTGTCTATTTAGTGGGTTTCATGACTTTTAAGTGGAATTACTATAAACCAATTTTTGTTTGCTTTATAATTACAAGAAGGCATTCGTATATTTTATTGGTAAGTAGTGATCATATTGCATCTATTTCTATGGTGTCTAAAGTTTTAGTTTCTTCAATTGATATAGTTTTTTTTATTTTTTCTTTATATTTTTAGCTTTATTTATTAGCCTTTTATTTATTTATTTTACGTTTGATATGTTAGATAATTGAGTATCTTTATATCAATTGTTTTGAAGCTGTAGTGTCATATCTCATGTATCTTGTACTTTTGAAGTTTTGACTGTGTTTTTTTGTATCCATAGTCTTGTGTTCTCTATGTTTCTTGTATTGAACCACATTTCCCTTACTTTAATTGTTTGGATATATTTTCTATCGTTTGTTTCTTTGATTATTTCTTCTTGTTTTCTGTGTATTGATTCTCTATCAATATTGGTTGAAAGTGTTTACGATTGATATCATTTCTTGATAGCTAGTCACCCTGCCATTAATTAATCTTGTACTTCAATCCTCATTTATAAACTAAGTTTTACTTAGTTGTCTAGAGGATGGATTCTTCATTGCCATTATCTTACTGAGGGATTTGTGATCAGTTTAGATTGTGAATATTTTGTTTTTAAGTATGTGTTTGAAAAGTTTGATGGATTGATATATTGTCAATAATTTCCTGTCGAATGTGGAATATTTTTCCTCGTGTCTTTTAGTTTTTGTGAGAGGCCGCCTTATATTTGTGTTTTATTTTTGATTTTTTGTTTAAGAACTGCACATATAGCGTGATTGTTTAATAATAAATAGAAAACTTTCTAAATATTAAAATATAATGAAAGCGAAACTTTTCGTTAAATATTTTTTTAAAAACTTCATAAGCTACATTTATAAGACAATATCAATTATTTCAGAGGAATAAAAAAAAGATTCTTTTCAGGAATATTTAACAAAACTTTTCATATTTTCTTACATTTTATTTTCTTTTCATTTTAATTTTAAATAAATTATAACTACTAGAAAAACACCCATCATATATGACGGGTAGGCTGAATTTTCCACTTTGAAAGTTTCTGTTTTTATTTTAAAATCGTAATTATTATAATTTATTATTTATCTTTTTGAATTTTGTGTTGATTTAACAGTCAGTCAGTTAAATCGGCTCCCGGAGCCTTTCGGCAAAGGAGCTGTACAGACAGAATCGTTTCGATGCGGACTATGCAGAGTTATTTCAACTTTACGCAGATTCACTCACTGTTCTTCCACTATTTCGCATTTTATAAGCATATATATGATCATAGTAAAATTTGAGCTTGACCGACAAAATGTGAATCAGATGATAACGAAATTTTGCAAATTTAACCTAAATAGATTTTTAGAAATATAATTAGTAAATAAGTGATAGAAATTGTTATTTATCAAATAACTTAGTATTTTATTAGTATTTTCATAAAACTTTTCACGAAATTCCTTGTAGGAATCATCAAAATTGTCATTATTCGAAATCGACGTTAATTTAACCATTTAACGACTTGCACAGTTTTCAATCGATTCCATGGGCTTGCGGCCGTCTTTCGCTCAAGGCGCTGTACTAACAAAATTGTATTGATGCGGGCTATCAAGATTGACTACGTCTTTAAATGGATTCACTCTGGTTCCTCCGCAATTTTGGTATCCGGACTGTTCATCCCCGGACTGTTCATCCCGGAGATGAAACGTCCGGGGATGAACCATATT
>MQRK01247944.1:15960-26772 GCA_001938485.1 Girardia tigrina
AAATTGTTTCATTGCTCAAACGTCTTTCATGAAAACAATAAACAAATCATAATTTGTTAGAGACGGATGAGTTGTCAAATACATCGGACGATAGATCGAACTGAATTAATTCGGCAGTAAGGCGGTTGTGAGCCTCATTTTTTTTATTGATCTCATTGATTTTTCTGCCTCTGCATGTAAGTGTGTCGTGTGTATAAAACACCATATGATTGGTTAAAAGTGTGTGTGCTATGTGTGTCGGGTGAGGAATTTTTAGTATGTGTGTGCTTAACATTAATGTGAAAATTAATCACAATTTGCAATTTGAAAAGAAAAGTTCAGTGTCTTGAAAATTTGTTATTGTCAATTTGAAAATAAAGAATTGAAATATGAAAACAATTTCAATTTGTTTAAAAACAAAATAAAAAATTTAATAACGTGTTTTGGGCTTGTGATTTCGATATTTTGCTTGCTTTGCCTAGGCTATACCATATGTATGTTCTGCCTCACTTCACACTATATGTATGTTCTGCCTCACTTTATACTATATGTATGTTATGCCTCACTATATGTATGTTCTGCCTCACTTTAGACTATATGTATGTTCTGCCTCACTTTATACTATATGTAAGTTATGCCTCACTATATGTATGTTCTGCCTCACTTTAGACTATATTATATTAAAACATGAATACATTACACTTTGTACAATTGTGAACTTATTGATTTCACACACTTGCACATGTATAGTATTGATAAGCACATATGTATCCTAGATAGCCTGCCCAGGCTTAGTGCAGCCGAGGTAGAATTGATTTTTCTTTTGCACTTTTTTTTGTTTTGTGTACTTTTGATGGTTTTTACATGTTTTCGATGATTTTTAAAGTATTTTTCATGTTTTTAAGGTGTTTTTCATGGTTTTTAAGATAAAAATGATGGTTTCTAAGGTGTATATATAATATAATAATATAATATACAACATAATATAACATAATGTAAAATAATATAACATAATATAATATAATATCTAATATTAAAATGTTACATATCATGGTTGCGGTAACCATGGTACTTGTGATTATACTTGTGTACATTAGATGATTATACAGATGTTATGTATTATATTGATGCATGCTTGAAGTACAATAAAAGTTTTTACATGTAGATTTTACATGTAAAATAAAATGTTATGTATCTTGGTTACGGTAACCATGGTACTTGTGATTATACTTCTGTACATTTGGAGATTCATGAGGTATTGTTTGATAGTAAACAACATACATATATCATAGGGGTTTCAGATATATACGAAAATATAGATTTTTGAGCACTTTTTTGAGAATTTCAAAAATGTTCGAAAAAATCGATTTATCAACACTTTTATGAAAATGTTGATGTGGAATTTGAATGTATATATGTGGGTTACTATTCAAATGTATGAGCACTTTTCTGATATTCTGCTTCCTTGTAACTTTAAAATCAATGTGCACTTTGTGCAAATTTACACATTATGCTTATTAGAGAGAAAAGTAATCAATATATGAAAATTTGAATTGCATATTCAAATAGAGAATCAAAATCTGCATCAAACATATGATATCGATTTTTGACCCTAGTACTTTTAAAAAATTTTATGTATTGATTTTTGCACTTTTGCACATGTGCAACTTAAAAAGCACTGTGCTAGCACATTAGAAATGTGTGGCAAAATCTGCACTATCGATTAGCACTTTAAAAATATCGATTAGCACATTTAGGCACTATGCAGCGATCAATTAGCACTTTTTTCTACGGTCCTTAGTTACGGGGTTACGGTTGCTATGGATGCGGGAACCGTTACCATGGTTACAACCACCTTGGATCACTGTATCCGTTGCTAATGAGAAACATCCCTTGGTTACCGTTACTATGGTAACCGGGACCTTGGTTACCGTCACCAAGTGAACCGTAACGGTTGCTACCGTTGCTATGGTCATCGCGACCGTTGCTAGGGAACCGCCGACCAATCAGAATTGTTGCTAAGATGATCGCGACCGTTGCTATGGTAACCGTGACCGTTACTATGGTAACCGCGACCGTTGCTAAGGTGATCGCAACCATTGCCATGGCAACCCTGCGTGGTAACTGATTACGTAACCATGGCAGCCGCACGGTTACTAGTTACGACCCCCCCGGAGGGGGTTCATGTGGGGAGAATGCCCATTTTCCCCCTACTTAGATGGGACAAATGTATCATTAGTAATGGAGCATATTTTGAATAAAGCTTTTTTTATCGTTCTTTTGTTTTTAACGTATTTCTTTTCAAAATTTAATCCGCATTTCATACTTGTACGCCTAATAACATTACAGTGCCTAATGAATGTCATATATATATACGATTACACAATCTAATAAACGCTATATAGAAATGAGGTATACATAAGTAGTGCAATTATGGGGGTTCTGGTAGTAACCCCTCAATAATTCGTTAAAATTAGCCTAAAACTGAGCAAAATATTAGAAAATCTTCAATATTTCAATAATTTTAGCCTAAAACTGAGCAAAATATTTAGAAGTCTTCAATATTTCATTAAAATTAGCCTCAAAAATGAATTTTTTATTTTTGATCAAGCAATAATCTCATTATTTTTTATCAAAAATAAAAAATTCATATTATTCCAAAGAAAAAATAAGTTAAAAAATAAAAAATCGGATACCAAAAAGCCATTCCGCAGAATGGCTGGCTTATATAAATCAATTATTTTTTTATTTAATAAAAATTTTTTATATTAAAATATATTTTTCATGTAATTTTTCAAGATTATAACCAATTGGTTAACTCCATATTTTATTAATAGGATATCTTCGTTTATTATCATAACCATTCCCCGCATTTTTCATTCTTAAAATAATATTTATTTCATGTAATACAGATAAAATATGTTTTTCTCCTTTTAATATTGTAGTTTTGTTAAATAATATTTCTTTACGATTATCATTCGATAAATCTCTTAATCCTTTATTTTTGCATGATTCTCCTTTATCATTTTTTATTATATTTATGTAAGAATATCCATAATTTTTTGGAGTTAATATAATTAATTCATCAATGAATTTATCTGTTCCTAACTCATCTTTCATTTTACCTAAATCGCTATCGTGAATCCAATCATCTAATTTATTTAAAATATTATCATAAGTATCGTAAATTTGTACAAAAACAGAATCGGTATCAATGTAATGTAATTTCAGATTTCCGCTTTCAAAATTCCAATTTCTGTCCAAACATTCATATACGAATCTATACATTAGTAGCTTTGAAAGCTCTAAAACTGTAAATCCAATATAATTAAATTTGTCAAATAATATTGAAGTTTTGCGCATTTCAACAGCGCAAAGTTTTCGATTAAAAGCTTTCATACCTTTATACTCTGGTTTCCCAGCTAGTTTTTCGAATGTTTGTCTATTATTTACGATTTTTACATTGGATCTTTTTCGAACGTTCTCCAACGTTTTTTCCGTAAAAGGCGTTATTCATTAATTTGAAAAAGAAATTACCAAGTGACTCTAGGATATTCTTTTCTTTTAGCAATATTAAATTCAATATAGGGACGCAACCAATCGTATTTCCTATATTTTAATTTACTATGAATTCGTTCTATTATCATTCCCTGTTTTAAAAGAAAATCTAACATTCTTCCTTCTACAACATATTTTTTCTTGTCTTCCAAAGTTTGTAATAATTTTTCAGTTTTATCATATTTACCTGGATGAACAGATTTTTCATATTGTAAAAGATTTTCCCAAGGAATATTACTTTCCTTTTTTTCAGGAGCAAGAGGATAATATTTTGTTCTTTCTTTAATTGAATCAGGGTAATGTAAATCAACTTCATAAACATATCCTTTTAAACTGTTTTCATCTGAGGATTTATATGTTAAATCAGTACTCCACTCCATGCTTCCAATCGGTAAAGCTCTTGTCATGGCATATGAATATAAACTATTAGCATCTAAATATAACAAATAACTTTCCCTAAAATGTTTATCGAAATCATAATTTGCTTTGCTTTACTACGTTCGTAATCTTCCAAAATTAAGTCAAATTCTTCTTCCTTTATTTCGATTTTCTCATCAAAATTTTCATCAATATGATGATTGTGTGGGCGAACATAACGATCTCCTAATACCGAGGAAACTCCTCCACGAATTCCTGATTCAAAAAATAATAATTTATCATAAGTTTCTGCTTTATAATATTTCAATTTTATTCTAGTCAATTTCATCCCCGCTTGCCAAGTTAAACCCGGAGCAGAATAACAGTATACAGGATCAATCCCATAATAATTTAAGCACATTTTTCTAAAGTTTTCAAAAAAATCAGCTAACAATAAAACTACATCGAAAATCTGTCCAATTCTTTTTAGCAATTTCATACTCCTTATCAGTTATTTCTTTTTCTTTTAATATATTATAAAAATGTATTTTATCAGGTATTTTAGTTTCCATTAATATTTTATAAATATCAGAGTACTCCCTTCAAATAATCATATGGAAAAATACCTTTCTTAACTTTCCGTATAATTTTCTTCTCTTCTTTAATTTCTATTTCCTCTTCGAATAAAAGATTGTTTTCTCCTAATATTTTACATTCATTCTCACTTAAATTTGAAGCAGCCGATTCCAAACTCCGACCATCAGTAAATTTTCTTGCATCATTAAATCGTAAACATCCTACTTGGAAAGAAATATATTCTTCAGAAGTTTTAGGTAAAATCTTAACTTTTATTTTTTTATATTTTTTTATCTTCGATAAACAAATGATTATCATATTTCGCGTTATTATACAAAAATATAGGCACAAAATCAATTTTTTAGCTTCTAGATTACATTCATTATGTGCCGCTCCACGAAATTTACCAGTTAAGTGATCATGGTCTCGAACTTTACCATTTCTATTTTCAATTTTTTCCCGCAATAATAACAACGTTTCGCTATTTTAAATAAACTTTTTTCTTGCAGACTCATTTTCATTTTTTTTCTTCTTTTAATATTTTAGATAAATTTTCTTCTAAAATCATGAAGTCAATTATTTTATCTATTACGTTTTTCCCCATGAATTCGATATATCCACTATTAATTTCTGGCAAAGTACTATTAATATAAAATCCACATGCGAACGGTTTCTGTTTCATTAAATATCTTATTCCCATAGTATCTTCATTCAAGTTTTCTTCTATGTCAAAATCTATAAAATTATTTTTATCATTCAAATCTTCTGGATCCTTGCTAGATCCTTCCCCAACATAATTCCATGTTTCCATATCTCCATAAATAGTTATCGGATGTTCATTTTTGAAATGAAAATTATTATACTCATAAAAAGAATTTTTAGGGAAATGTGAGTTTATTGGAGCATTTCTCATACAGTTTTCACAATGACTATTAAAAGTTTTTTTTCAAACGAAAAAACACTCCACAATTCATGCATAAATGTTTCTTGTGTTTTTTATCCTTGTTCAAATAAGTGGCAATGTCAATACATCGCACTATATGGGAAATATATTTTGTTTCAATTTTCCTCCCCACTTTTATTTTTTTTATGTCCGAATATATAATAATGTTAAAACCTTTGTTATTATTATGAGATAAAAGAATCGGTTTAATATTACCATTTTTATCAGACACAAAAACATTAACTCGATCTTTTTCTTTAACACGTTTATTAAATAATACAAAATCCTTGTATGAAGTCGGGAAGTTAATACCTTTAAATAATTCGTCATAATATTCTTTTCTTTCTTCATAATAATTTGGATAAATATAAAATTGGTCTTTATTATTCATAAGTTTAATACTACTCCAGTATTTATGCTGAATATAGCACCAGAGAAAACATTTATCATCGGTGTTTTTAATATTTATAATGTTTCTCGATAATCTCATCTTTTCAGGTAGTAACATATATGCACCTGCTGTAAAAGCATTTCGATATTTTGAAATAACGAACTCAATATTATTTATACATAATAAACTATGACCCGATCCATTTCTAATATATTTTTCTATTTGTTCTCGAATGCTATTATAAGCATCTGGGAGAAAATCATTTATATCCGTTTCCACTTTCATTATTTCCTCTGTAGTTTTAAAATATATTGGACCAACTTTTATATAAGTATCTGTTATAACCCCGTTATTTTCAACTTTACCGAATCGTAGAAACATTACAGATATAAAGAAATTTAATTTATGTGGATATTTAAATTTTTTATTTTTGTAACAAACAACTAAATCATTTATGTCTTCTATATCAATATTTCGTTTTTCTTCGTTAACATATTTTTTAGATATATATGTAGCTGAATTAGCATTAAAAATTTCAATATTTCCTTCACCCAATCCACTTACAATATAATTCGAAGAAGAGTAAATGGTTTGATTTAAAGCATGTAATTTACTATTTTTATGTGACATAATACCTCCCTTGTTTTTGAAAGTTTTATCACAACAAGCACAATATAATGGATCATCATTAATAATTTATTCTTCTTCATTTTCAGAACTTGATATTTCTGTTTCATCCTCATATTCCAAATCACTCAATATAATTTATTCTTCTTCATTTTCAGAACTTGATATTTCTGTTTCATCCTCATATTCCAAATCACTCAATCTAACATCCTCTTTATAATCAATAAAATATTCGCGTTTTTTCATTTTAGGTGCTGATTTTAAAAAAAGTTGTATTTCTAATTTCTTATATTTTTTTATTTTATCTTTATTTTTTTTAATTTTATTTTTTAATCCATGCAAAAATTTATCATATTTACTTTCTTCAATATTAGTAATATTTGGCGGAATATTACCAGTATCGGAGTTAGTAAATAAAAAATCTAAATACAAGCTCACATCATTCCAAATATCATAAGATTCACGAAACAATCTTTCTAAACCAAAATCCTCCTCCGTTTCCCAAGTCATATCTTTTTTGTTTTCTTCTATCACTTATCTTTTTCAAAAATTTTATGGACATTTTCTTTTTAAATAATATGGAATTAGAAATACCAAAAGCACCGCGGTGCCAAAAAGCCATACCGGAGTATGGCTAATTCGTATTTATTATATTATGAATAAAGATTTTAGAAATGTTAAATTGTTCAATATTTTCACTTATTCAGAGATTGTCTTATTATCTATACTCACATTACTTGTTTCATTTGATTCACTAGGTATATATGTTTCATTTGATTCAGATTCGGAAGAAGGTGATTTATTATGTCGTTTACTTTCTAAATGTCTTTTTCTATTTGAAATTAAAAAATTTGATTTACATTGCTCACAAAAAAATTTGTTATCCATTTTTTTATTGGAACATATTTAAAGGAACTTAACAAATTACTTCATTTTTTCAATTATAGTTCTTAACTTCTCTAAATTTTCTTGAGTAATCAAATTATCCAACTCTGATTTTTTATTATCACTACTTCTCATTTTACCAATATTCTGTTTACATTTGTCCAAAATCTCTTTACTTATTTTTAACTCATCTTCAGTAATAACATTATCATTCAGGGCTTTCTTGTGGAACATAAACACTTCGTCATTGGTCTTTTCTAATTCTTTCAAGTATTCCTTATATTTTTTTATTTTCTTAACGGTAATAACATTAAAGCCATTATCGCCAATATTCGATAAAAATCCCAAACCCGCAAATCCCACAGTCAATGGTAATGTTAAAGTTCCTTAAGTTGTTATACTTACAACAACTATTGCTCCCACCGATCCCACTAAAGTACAGAACCCATTACAGTATTTAATCCCCAAAGCCAGCCGTTTCCATCTCTGATACAATTTCAGATAATGCGCGATATGTTCTGATAAATATTTCAGATCTTTCCGAAAATACTGAACATGAAGCGAATTCAACTCCTGTTGATATTTCAATTCCGGGGATATATCTTTCGCATATTTTTTCATGTATGCTTCCATCGGATCCAAATCAGGATATAAATTTTCTTCACTCGTCATTTTTTACGGAAAACTATTTATTAAATATTGTCATTTAAAGTCTTTATAAAAATAATATACAAAATTATCAAAGGAATAACTTATATTATCTATATCTATAATATATCTATTTTGTTTATTTTTCCCCAAAGGCACATATCAATTTATTTCTTTTTTATCTATAAGTTTCAATTCATCACCATAGAAATTCATAACTAGTTTCGATAAATTAATTTCGAATATTTCCACCAATGAAAGTTTAAATGAAGCTAAATTAGGAAGAATATTTTTTTCAAACTTTCTACATAATTTTTCTCTCACTTTGTTCCGGGTTTCCCAATCATTAATTACTCCCTCTAATATTAATCCCAAATCATTAATTTTATTATTCATATTAAAAACGTCATTTTTAACTTATTATTATTTCGCCCGTCATTTATTAACTTTATTCTTTCTTTCGCAAAAATTTCATAAATCGATTTTGAAAACGAATAAAAATTTTGTTTTAAGAAAGATTTATCTATTTCAATGAAATGTAACACTAAATATTTAATTTCGGAAATATTAAATATTTCATTTATTTTCGAAAAAATTATGTTACTTTTACAATTTATTGTAAATGGATGTATAGAACAATACTTCTCCCCCTCTTTCCATATTTCTTCTACATTGAAAGAAAAACTCTTTGAATTTTTAAAAATTTTTATTTCATTCTTTTTTTTCACTCAAATATTGATATAAATTTATATCTTTATAATAGGTCTTTTTTCTATATAAAATAAATCTATATAATATAAGATGCAAATATTTCACATGTTGGTAAATATAAAGAGCATTCGGGTATTTTTCCAAACCAAAATAAATTCGTTCATTATTCCCGGTTGATAAATTTATGAGTAAAAGAAATATAAAACTTAAGCTTAAATTTTTCAATATATCTTCAATATTATATTTGCGCAAAGTAGACTCATCATCCAGAAGGTATTTTATTTCCTCATTCTTTTTCGGCATATAGAAATTATATCTCCTCGAATATTTTGCAATTACCCTAATGCATGTTTCCATTTCCTTCTTCACCGTTTCATAAAACTTAATTTCCGATATCATTTGCGATTGATTAATCCGTGCGCTTAAATAATTCATATCATCAAAATCCCGAACTGTCAATACGCCATTAATAGTTAAATCCCCATCAATCTCCTCCCGCCTCATTGACATACATCTCATCCATATACATTTTTTCTTTTTCCAAAATTTATCACCCTCCTATTTTTCTCAATATTCCTTTCTCTATCAATTCTCCTATTTTCCCTGATAAATAATTAACTTGTCCTTTTAGATTTTGTATTTGTCGTGTTTTTTCCTGTTTATCAATTTCCAAAATCTCGAAAACTTTTTTATGACCCATAAGAATATTATTCGAATTTATTAATAACGCATCCCGTTTATTCATTCACTCTTTTATTTCCTCATTTGATTTTTTTGCTTGTTCCAATTCTGATTGTAATTTAGTAATTCTCAAAGTTAATCTCCCATTTTGACCAACGGAACTCAACATCGATTTGATTTCTTTTTCATATTTATTCACTTCCGTTTTATGGTTCGCTTTCATCAAATCAACTTCCGTTTTATGATTCGCTTTCAATAAGTCAATTTGAGATTTCAAAGAATCAACTTCAGTTTTATGATTTGATTTTATCAATTCAATTTCTTCATCCTTCTTCTTCAAATTTGACTCGTATTCCGTTTTTCTACATTCCAATAATTCATTCAGCTTTTGGATTTGATCCTCATGATTCAATTTTATTTTTTTAATTTCTCCTAAAATATCTGTTCCTTGAATTATGATTTTTTGACTCACGATCAATGATTCAACTTGTTCATCTCCTTCCACATTTACATATTTATTATCACAATCTCTCATTATTTCATTTTTCAATTTTCCTATATCTTCTGATTTCATTCCTCCACCACCGGTTTGAATAGGTTGTCCCAATTTATTTACACTAATTATACAGCTCATTTTTTATTTTTAAATAAAAAAACGTTGCGAGTTTATGAGTAACTCATTTTTATTTTTACAAAAGTGTTTCAGGCCATAAACAATCTAACATTTCTTCAATTATATCATCAAATTTGCCTCTCTTATCAGTGCATTCGCACAAATTCATTTTAAACAAAAAATATAAACACAATTGCCCGCATAATCTCGTTCCGTACGGTTGTACTTGAACAGTATTATATATACATTTAGGAATATTTTCTAATGGTTCAACGCCAAAAGGATCAAAATAGAAACATTGGTTATCTTTATAGTACATCGAACTAGTCGAGTTTTTACAACTTCCGTTGTAAAAGGCCACCCAATTATTTCCCTTTTCATCACTATCTTGGTAATTTATTATGGATAATAATTTTTCACCCAATTTATCTTTAACCTCATCTGCCATCAGAACTTGGAATTTATCACTGATCTTCAATTTCTCAGCCCATTTTTCCAGTTGGACATTACTCGATATATCCACTCCAAACATCATCATAAAATCTTGTAAGTTGTAAAATTATAGCAAGGTCAATTTATTTTCAATTTTATTTATTCATCACAAAACACTCTGTCTCAGTCTCAAACACATATTCACATGCTTATTATTAAAATTAATCAGCTGACCTTTATTATCAATAATTCTCACAGTGAAATCATTGATTTCATACAGATACACAGGATAATACAGGGTGGCCCAATGGGTACGCAGCCTCTAATTTTTGCATATTCTAAATCTACTCGTCGAGACGAGTATTTTGATATATAACATGTGAGGTGTAAAAATTCCAGAACTTGACCTTT